>BPLR01013029.1:0-18150 GCA_021605095.1 Caerostris extrusa | reverse complement strand
TACGTACGCTGTGGAGCTCCAACTGAGAAATGGGCTCCATAGCAAATAACACAATCGATATTGTAACTTTCTAATTTTTTCCTTCTGATTCCAGGAAGAGGTTGGATCATGCATATAAAGAAAAATACCAAGTGATTACTCCTTGCCCCATCCTAAATCAGAAAAATTTATAAAACAACTTGATTTTCGGGTCTTGTAAATATAATGAAAGGTTTCCTTGAAAAATAAGAATTTATTATACATACATTAAAGTTGTCCTTGATCTCCTATTTCACGTCCGAAAATGCCATGCATTTTCTACTAAGGGAATGATGAAACATTTTATTTCCAAACGTCGAACATTTATAGAAGAATTTCCCAAGTAAGCAGAACAATGCAATTCTTATGTCAAAATTTGTAATGAGTTTAATCAAACTGAAATTTACCAAGCATTTCTTTGAAGCAACACATAGCAAACTAACAGCTGCTAGATTTTTATTTTAGAGACAAAGCAGGAAACAGTGTTTGATGCCAGCCAGCTGAAAGCCCAAAGTTAATTATTTCAGCAAGTCTTATTATAAAGTTTTTAAAAAATTAATGCTTCCTCAGGAAGTTATTATTTCTAAATCATATTTTTTGAGTGATATTCACAGATATGCAATATTACATTAAATATTTACAACATTCATCCAGAATAAATATACAGAGATACACATAGCCTTAAAATGATATCTCATAAAATGCCACTAATATTAACCTACGTAATAATAAACAAGTTACAACCATATATATTACATAGTTGTAAATTTCCATATTTCAAAAAAATCTAACTGATAACCCTGTGTTCTAAACTATAAATGAATCACACCTTATCAACACCTGCAAGTGAAATTAATATTTTCATGTTTAAGAAAAATCCAGATTTGGAATATACTTTTGCTATGAATGAAATTTTCATTAATACACCTGGTCTTATAATTGGGGTTCATTATAACAGGCTAATAATTGCTATTTCATTTCAAGTTTAATTTCAAAACCTGTATGGATCATAATCTGAATCCAAACACTAGTTAGATAATATTAATATTAAACATACAGTGTTCTTTTATAAAAAAGTATTATGTAATTGTTTCTAAACTATTTCCCACTGTATTTTGAAGCCTCTTTCCTTTTATAGATGGATAAATAGTCCGATTCGAGTACCATTAATAACATGCAAGAGAGCTCAGGTACTCATCCATGAAAGTGACGTTTGTTGCGTGCCTTTTGTTGCTTTCAAAAATAAGCTTGATGGCGATCTGAACAGTGTATAATAGTTCCCTGCATAGATAGTCAGGCCATTTGCGGAAATTTTATGAGTCACTTATTCCATAACAACATAGCGGCCCATCGGCAATTGGCTAGCACTCTACACCTCTAGTCTTGAAGATTCGAATACTTCGGCGGGTGGCACAAATGTTTATTAGTGGTTTGAAAGCAATGTTAAACCAGGATGAACCTGCACACGAAAAGTACTTAAAAAGAAAACAATATAACAAAAATAGACAAATTAGAATTTATAATATTATGGATGGACTATTTGTCTCAGCAAATTCTAATCTATAATTGCTTGTTTGCACAAAAGTGCAATAAAACATGACCGTAGAGCTTATAACTTAAACCAAAACCCATAATAATAAACATATACAGATAAATGTACTTATCAACCTCGGCAAAAACTTATCACCAACAATTCAGTAGTAGCTTTTAATAATTTGATTAATGAACATATTTGGTATATAGGCAAAAAAAGACAAAATTAATAACAATTAGAATTCAAGAACTTTATTATTAATCCAGAAGAGGATGAGCTTAGTGTTTTTCATGCACATTCGGTATAAACACTTCAATCACCAACTTAATTATTTATCAAGGGTTAGTCTACAATGATATTGAAACGTTGAATATTCTCAAAAACTAAACTTGCACAAATCACCTGTACTTGATAAAGCTTTCCCAAAGGAAGAGAGCGACCCTTAGCTTCCTTCATTTTATCTCCCACTCCTTTCTTAAAAGAACTCAAATGCCACTGTGAGCCCCCTTATAGTTCCGAATTCTTTCCCCTGAAAAGGAAACACAAATGCTGCAGGATATTGAAGGATATATCAAATAGCTTAGCTAAATTATCATTGACGCATCGGTATCCAAACACTCCTGGGGTATTACCAGTGAGAAAATTCTGTGGTGGCAGTGGAACCGAAACAGGGGCTTCTTTTATTGTGGTGAACCGCAAAAACAATGTGGATTTGATGTGGCGGTAACGTGAATATCGTGAAGAAAACTTATCTGACTTTACTTATTTAGTGCTCCTTTAGTCCTGATAATCGAAAACATACAGGTTTGTTTTTTCTGATGATAACCCTTGTGAGATTAAAACCAAATCTGACACATCTTAAACCCTCTGAATTTATTTATCATGCTATTAATTAAGCAACAGATATTGAAAATGATCTGGCTGAAAATCTCAATTACCATATTTCTAAAGAATCTTCAATTTTCTTATTTTTCCTTAAAGAAAGTTCAACTTAGTCAGTTGAATCCTTATCTTATACCCGACTCTTCTCAAAAGAACCTGAAACAACATCCGTAAAGTTCTCATAGTCCTGGAATCTTATCTCAAAAGAAATAAATGCTACCGGATATTAAGGGACGCAAGTACTAAATAGCTCGAATAAACCGACCGTCGCATCCAGACCAAAATATACTCCTGCTGCATTACTGGGTAGTGAAGATCGCAGGAGGCAACAACAGAAAGGTAACTTCTTTTAGTCGTTGTAGAACCGTAGTAAACATCTTGGATTTCATATGCAAATGGTATTATTGGTGAGAGTGTTCTGCATGGTTTGATTTGGCGCTAGTGTGAATCTGGTATTTTTAGCTTTGAGCTATAGAAAAAGAGCATGAGCTCTTCCGAATGAGCAAACCACGCTCGACTAAATCTTGAAGCCCTGACATACTCTCAACTTTTCTTGAATTGAAAATGTAATCCATTGATTGAATTTCAGTTTTAATTTTGAGTCCTGATCTTTTCCAGTGCTAGACAAAATAGGAAACTGGATGGGGTATGCCTTGTGAACATATGCTGTAAACTTCCTTAACTTTAAAATTCAACTAAACATTTTCTTTTAAAATAAATCAGTAATGTAACCTTAAAACTCATTGGAATGAGAAGCCAAATAAATTTTTCATTTAATCATAAGTATTTTTTGTCTTTTACTTTTTTATACTTAATAAAATTATTTTGAATTAATTTTATTATTCCATTGTTGATGTAATATATAAATCAATATTGAAGTTTCACCTTTATAGATAAAAAATAAACCAAAGATTTTAATCATTGAAACGATGAAATAAATATAGATAACTGGGAAAGAATACAATAAAATATTAAGTTAGGAATTAATTTCTAAACCTATTTACAAAATGAATGATACAACTAAATGAAAATATATATCATTTTTCTCTAAAGCCTAAGGTTTCTTCAAGAACAGTCATTCAATTGTCAAGAACCATTGTTTTTAGAACACTAAAATTTCCGGTAGTTCTCGTAAACCTCTTTCAGCGTTATTTGGAACTTTTCAGGTAAAATTCAAAGTTAAAAATAAAAGTGAGACTTTGGCATTACGGTGTGGGTTTTATTCAAAAAAAAAATTCAGGATATCAGCTTTTAAATAATTTGTAAAGAGTAAAAGATTTTGAAAGCAGGTGCTTTTCCTCATTAACTGGTTGGCATTTTTTAATTTAGTGAAAATAATTTAAAAATACATCTTTATAAAGACGTTTTGCGATTTAAGAATTATAATCTTTTTAATTTTTAAATAAAGTAGTAATAAAAATGTTAAATTTGTAGATAGCAAACGAGAATTTCCTTTTAAGTTTGCGAATCGAATTAAATAATCAAGTTTGAATCAACAACATATATTACTAAAATAGGAATATTGAAGTAAATAACTAGTTTTAGATAAGTTTTATAAAATTTTTACTATGAGTTTTGTGGAAAATTATAAATATCAAAAACTAATAAACACTGTAAAAAATATTAAATTAATTTATTTCAGCTGCAGAATGAATTTCATATTTCAGAAGTAAATTCATTCTTGATGCAATAATCCAATTTCTATTTTGAAAAACTACACTGATTTTACCAATAGAAAAATGTTACCAAATATTTCAAAGTTCAAAAGAAGACACAACCTTAGATATGTTTATATTGCTGAAAAAGTACCAGAAAGATATGCTGTATGGTTCATTGAATGTTATTAAAAAAAAGATTAATTCAATAATTTAAAGCTTTTTAATAATATCTTCATTTAAATTTTTCTTTTTTTCCCTACTATAATATTTAAATAAGTTCCATAAATTTAAATATAAGTAATATAAAAGACAAATATAATTTAATAATATATTTAAACATAATTTAAAATGTAAATTTTGAATATTGGATTTGAAATAAATAAATGCATAAATTAACATTGAAAATAAAAACATAGCGGTTAAGACGCATGCCCATGTAGTTACAAAAAACCAATATAAACGTCAAAAACTACTGGAAAAATAAGCACAATAATACAAGTACTTCCTCAAATTCAGTAAAAAAAAAGTTTTCCGTAATTTCACAAGTTAGCTTGATTCTAAGAATTTTGAATTTATATTTTAAAATTATATTTTTTCTTGCTTCATGAAATTTATATCTGGTGGATAAACTATCAAATGCAAAAAATGCTAAATATTAAATATTTGGCCAGAATTTCAATTTGATTAAATTCAGCGATATATAAATAAATCTAGCACAGTATTTCAAAAAAAATAAAAATGATTAATTAAAATAATTTAATGCACTTTTAAGTAAAATGTATAAATAATGCTTCAGACATTTGGTTGATAGATATGTATTAAAAACTGCGGCAAAATTTAATAACATTGTAAGTTGAAATGAAATGTTTGATTTGGCTATCAGCGTTCGAATTTGAGTGGGTGTGAGATTAGAAATCAAAGAGTTGAGATACTTTAATCGATTTCGTCCGACATTAGAGGAACTTTAGCTGAGGTCAAAGCTTATAGAATTTGAACCATCCCAGAAGGAATACATGGAATACTGACCACAACATATTTTTTATAATTGTCTCACAATTTATATGAGATGTGCAATAGCTTTCAAAGATGAATTATATGAAAATGAATATTCTTTTTAAAACATTTAAATATATCTTATTAAAAGATACATTGCTTATGTTAATAATTTTAAAAAATTGCGTCTAAATATTGAAAAAAATGCTTATTTTTACTTTTTTTGTTTATTAGTAATTGTTACGAATATGTTCTTCAAGAAATATTTTATTTTATTTTTCCTTTAGTACAATATTTTTATTACTTTTATTTTAGTTTAATACTACATAAATATAAAATATAGTACAAACTAAATATCTTTTCCATAATTTTACATGCCTACAAAAATCAATTATAATTTACACTTAACATTTTATTATTGGAACCTTTAATTTCGTAAAATTAAGTTGAAATGAAATATTCTTTGTTCTGGGATGAACATGATAAATATGTAGGTAGGAAATTGCTCCTATTCAGAACTCAAGGAGAAAAGAGTGTTAGAACTCCTCCAGATTTAAATAATTATTTTCATATTCTAGTTATTCGTTTAAACTGTGATAGCAAAATCAAGGTAAAAATCAGAAGTTCCTTTAAAAATTACAACGTGGGTAACGCAGAATCTGTTGTAGTTTTTTTTTTTTGACGAATGACGGCAGTTCATAGTGCATTATATTTATAAACGCTTAAGTAACAATATATTTTATTTTTAATATAGTTACACACTCTTTTGTAGCAATTCTATAAGTATATATAGCAAGCAATCCGTGATTATAGGGATGTTTCATTATATTTGTATCATCTTATTATTAAACGCCACTAATATCATTATAATATCTAAATCTAAATATATTAAATATATTTGTAAAATATGTTACTTTAATGCAGTCTAAAAGATAAAGTTTTTTAAATATGTTTATTAATTAAATTTTTATATTTAAAATTTAATTAAAATATTTAAAAGTTCTGTTAGTTAACTCATTTGCATAAAACTATTTTTGAAAAATTATCTTTTTAAAATTGTTAATTAATTAAGCACATTTTTATTTATTGATATGCAAGAAAATTAATGCATTGCAAATTTAATTAAAATATTTAAAAAGTTCTTGTTAGTTAACTCATTTGCATAAAACTATTTTTGAAAAATTATCTTTTAAAATTGTTAATTAATTAAGCATTTTATTGATATGCAAGAAAAAATTAATGCATTGCAAATTTAATTATTTTTTGTTAGACTAGAAATTTTATTTAAAGGAACTAAATATAATGTATATAAAAATCATTATTAATTCTCAAATTAGTTTTAATTAGTTATTTTTACATAAACAAAAACTAAAGGTGTTTGTCTGGCTGCAGGTTCTTCAAACAGGTATTTGTCTGGAATGTCTGGTGGCTAGTTATACATTTTTATTTAAATTACAGTTAATTGAAGTTAGTGTTTATATTTAAGTTAATTGCTTAAAATATTCTATTATATAGACTTATTTATAATTAGAAATAATTATTAAAAATAATAATATATTACATAAATAATAACAATATTAATTGTTACATAAGTAATAATAGTAATTATTTTTTTCCATTTGATAAACTATAATTCGTAATTGTAATCAGTGGTCTACAACCACTGATTTATTCCTTGATTTCCAGACATACTTTTTTATTAGTCAAATTTGATTGTTCCAGTTAATTTCAGAGATTTTCAGTTATTCAGTGCATTTTAGTTCAGTTAATTTCAGTCAGTTTTATCAGTTTTATTCGATCAGTCGATACATTTTTCTTAAATATTTTTTTACTAAAAATACGATTATTCGAAATATCAATACTAAAAAAATACATTATTCGAAATATCAAAAATAAAAATTTATTCGAAATATCAAAATTAAAATACGATTATTCGAAATATCAAACTGAAAATACGATTATTCGAAATATCAAACCTAAAAATTCGAATTCCTCAAAAAAATCCTCATGAATTATTTTTATATCGTTATTGAAAAATAACATTTATACGAAAAATATTTTATTATAGATTTAATATACTGGACATATACATACCCCCCTTAATTCCATGAACTTTTCTATAGCATTGTAAATTTGATATCGATTTTGCTGAGCAGCTAATTTGAAAAGAAATAATTGAAAGGTTAGCACTGCACTCAGTGAAGCAGGGGAGAAAAACTAACTATGTCCGGAGTATTCTCCTAGACATCAAGATTGTAGGCATGCCCAGGCCTCGGTGTGTGGAATATAAATTTGTCACCACCATATCCACTAAAATATAAAAGTGAGATTTATTGATAAAGCAACTTTTTATTCAATTCGTTAAATAAAAAGGCATAATGTTAATTATTTTGTAAACAGTCTTTTTTAGCAGTTAAAAAGATAAAATGTCTTTAATCAAAAAATAAGTTTAATGTACAATGTAAGTTTTTTTTTTCACAGCGCGATAGTAAATTTTTTTTTCTAATGCAACTGACAATTAGACCATGATATTTTTCTGCCATAAGGGCTGCACCGATGTTACTCACTTAGCACCAACTCCAGCGGGAGCGTAACTTGAAGATAAGCCACGGACACGGAGTAACAATGTCCTCGCAACGGTCTACGATCTTGTTAGACCGGGACCTATGGTTTTAAAGTGGATTCGGAACCACTACAAATATCCATGACACCGCCGGGATTCAAACCCGATACTGTGGGACCGAGAGCGAGCTCTGGGCACTCGACCACAGGCCTCCTTGTGATAGGTACATAATGCATACCATTTTTATTATTATGATACACTTAAATGAAAAACTAAATTGTTTTAAAGTTTTTGTTATCTCAACTCTAATCCAACAAATTATTCTTTAACCTGATACATAGAATATCTCCTTTTCTAATTTTTATTCTGAACATTTAGAAAGTGCATCTTCAAAATCGATATCGTTAGATACACTGTTTTGAATCGGCAGAATTATTAAACCAGAGAGTCATACTTGGTTCATGGTAGATCTACTGAAAAATTCAATGAAATTGAATGTCAAAAACTCATTTCACACGATGGAACAAAAATTCATAAAATTAAGAAAATTCTTAACGCTAAAGTGAAATTAGGAACAGAGTGAGAAAGTTCATTTTCAACCACAAACTCTAAATATCGCAAGGACGTCTCACCACTAAACTCTACTCTTGGAACTTTGGTGGCTTTAGAAATCTTCTTAGGTGTGAAATTTATGTATAGAGATATCTTCAGAAAGCTCATTGGAATTTTCAACCAAACTTTTCACAAACTTGTGAAGTTCAGTTTCTGTGAAGTTTGGATCCGATTGCTGGAGTTCTAAGACTGCAATCCTATCTGATATATTTCATGCCTTCGCAACCTGAATCCATTTCTTGTTGAAACCTAGCAATGAACTTTAACATTGATATTGTCAGTTCTTAGTCCAAAGTCAGTGCTCTTCTATAGCCTTCTCTGGGCATAATGTTATTCCTCTGATAGTTGTTTATACTACAGGAATGCCAATGTCTTCACATTTGTATTTCTCAAATTGCAGTACTTCCCTCTATAAATGAATGTATAGCGGAAGCATTATTCATTATTATTATTTGCATTATTTATTTCATAGCTTATTAAAGGAAAGACCAAATAATTTGAACATGGTTGGCTTCTTTTAGGACAATAATCCATATACACAAAAACGAAAACATCACTCAATACAGGCAACAGTTTGAGCTTCTCCTCTGGTTTCAATCGTTTCCGAAACATTATACGATTCCTGTAGCATCAACAATCTTCTTAAAGCACTTGAACGCAGGTCTTATAGCTTTGTAAAGAACACTTCATCTTGCTTCTGAAAGTCACTTAACTGTAATTTCAACATTTGTCAAAAAGGATCGCCCATTTATGCTTAGAACCCGACAGAAATGCATGCAAACTTTATAAGATTTTCCCCTCCAAAAAAGTCATAAATAATAAAACTATTGCTAAAAAAATGTACTTCACAATTTAAGTAATTTGGGCAATAAACAAGCTATGCTTTAAGATTAAGTTGTTAAATCCTTGCTTGACATCTGAATGCACTCAGTCATTGTAGAATTCATATCCCTTCACATTAATCTATCTAGATAATCCCAGCCATTCTGCCAACGGCTTTCTTCCCATTGGAAAAACCTGGAAATAACTCATTTATTTCAATTTTTTGTGTCCTTTATGGAACGTAACGAAAGACTTCACTCAATTTATTTATTTGCAAGATGTTGGGTGTGTTCTCAAAGATGGTACTAAAATACTTTGCATTTTAATATCCATTAAAATATTTTCTTTCAAAAATTTACCTCCAGAAATCAGATCAGCTCATTTTATGTGGTAGACAATAAGCTTGATATTATATTACCTATTATTGAGTCGACTATTCTAGATTGATTATTAAGTGTAATGATTAAGATTGAGATTGCATTAATAAAAATTAAGATTGAGAATGATAAGCATTGATTAAGATCTAGATTGATGAAGATCTCTGTTACATGATCAAGAAAGATTTTTTTATCCACAAACATAATGATGTCTGGGAGTTTTTTAACGATCTTTCCATTCCTTTCAGCAGCTGTCTGACTAACTTGATCAAGTATTCAATTGGAAATTAGACTTTTCCTTAATTTTTCTGTTTTTTAAAGCAAGT
The DNA here is from genome assembly GCA_021605095.1 of Caerostris extrusa. NCBI lineage: Eukaryota > Metazoa > Arthropoda > Arachnida > Araneae > Araneidae > Caerostris > Caerostris extrusa. The sequence continues at coordinate 8,365 of BPLR01013029.1, read as the reverse complement.
TTCATTATGTTCTCAGGCTTCAAGGTTGTGAATTTTCGGATTAAGATTCACCAAGCTTTTGAAAAACTGGTACACATTTAGAATCGTTCAGTACAAAAACAGTAAAAGCTTTAATTATAAGTTCAGTATTCCATACAAATTCTCCGGAATTTTCTCGCTATTTAGCTGACTGGTATAAACCCAACCAAACAACTACTGTAAGACTGACACCTTTTACCTCTTGTCTCTTAACTGAACAAACATCCATCTATCTTTCTTTTGAAACTATTCATTTCCTCTTTTAATTAAGTCGACTCTTAGATTATCCGGAACAGAAAAAGGCCAATCAGAGATGTCAGAAAACAAAATATTACTACCAGCTTCGTTTCCCATCTGCTCTTTTTTCTTCTTTTGTCTGATGTGCTGTCATCTGATTTATTGTCTGCTTCACTATGATTATCCCCGAAATTATCAGCGCTTGAGCTCATCAGCTTCTTTGTGAATGTTCTCTTTAATGTGTTCTTCACTTTTTGTGACTTTTATCAAACTTCTATCTAAACATAAACTTATGTTTTTTGTTGACGTCTTCAACTCCATTCTTGGATTGAGATAATGTTGCAATGTCTTCTTTCACATTAACAAATCTCAGCTTTAATTTCAACTAGTCGTAACTTTATCACCAGAGCTCTCTTTATATCCTAGAACAAATATTTTAATATTATAATCATAAGCGTATCATAAGATATATTTTTGCAATCCGTCTTTTTAATTCCTTCTAAATTTTTAAGATCCATTTTTAAAATGAAATCATTAAAAATGTTAAATTTAAAAGACATTTAAAAGGAAAACTATATGTTTACGATTTTCATATATATTTTTAACTACAAGGCTGCTAAAATGGAAATTTTTAAGAAATTGTCTTGAAGTCAAATATTTTTTGGAGAAGGGATTACAAAATTGAACACATTCAAATATCCTGTTGTTGGCAATTGATATTTAAATTTTGACTGAGTGAGTAATTTCAAGAGTAAAAGCCTTCTAAACAACTAAAATATATGGATGCCTTTGTTAACTACATGTATATTATTTGTTTAGAAATTTTTATTTTGTATTAATAACGAAATTATATTTCTAAAATTATCACTGTATCTCTGTTTATAACAAAATATCAACGGTGATTGCAAAATTTTAGTTCAAAATAGACTGATTTTCAACAAATTGCACCTTAATCTGATATTATTTTATCTAATATCTATTAGATTTTAAATATAAAATATTATAATATGAATGTCATCTTATAATAAACAATATATGATAGTTAATGCAATTATAAAACAATATCGAAATAATAAAGTTAAATGTTAAATAATTATTATTAAATTTTGAAAAGAAAATTAAACAGATAAAATATATAAAATCTTAATAAATACAATTTCTCACTTAAAGGAAATGTGATCTAAATCTTGAAGAAAAAAATTAATAATACCTGTTTTGTATTAATTACGAAATTATATTTCTAAAATTACGCTGTATTTCTGTTTATATGAATAAAATATCAGCTGTGATTGCAAAATTTCAGTTCAAAATAGCTAAAAAAAGTCCAATTTTCAACCAAATAATCGGATCTGATTATTTTATCTAATATAAATCTCTAGTTTTTTATTAGAAAATATTAAAATAGAAATGCCATCTTATAAAAATAATATAACTTTTTAATGCAATATTAAAAAAATATAAAAAAATTAAAAATTAATTGTTAAATAATTATTATTAAATTTTATTAAGAAAATAAAACAGAGGAAATCTTAATAAATACAATCTCTCACTTAAAAGGACCTCATAAGAAATGTGATCTAAATCTACAATCAAAAAATTAACAAGCTACTTTTATCTAAATTAAAGGTGATGATATTAAAGGAAAAGCACAAAATATTTTCAAAAGTGGGGAAACTTTCCTATTTGCGTGATATTAGATAAATGAAACTACAGAAGGGATTGCATCGGAATAACTTGACATTTGAAATTGGAATTGATGTGAACCCGCTGAGTGAAATTTGCTTAATGCTAGTGGAAATTCACCAATTACAGCAATTCATGTTTAAAATAAATGAGTTGGAGTCTCAAAGAGCTCCAACCAACGAATATTTCTTTAACGTTTACCCTATTGTCTTCAAATACCATTGAAATGTTAAATGCTAAAAGATGCATTTTATATATGGTATAGACTAAATTTTTGATTTTTGTTACCAAAGACATGCTACTTAATTAAAGACTTTTATTTTCTTATATAAAAATGTATATTTGTTAGATCTAATAATAACTGATTTTTAATGTCTGCGCTATATAAATACATATAAATTATTAAAAGCAATTGCTTATTAAAAAATGTTTTTTTCGATGGTATCAGCTGTTGTTGTTTTCGAATACGCCTTACTTTAAGTTATTATCTACTAGAATCTACGGCTTGCACAAAGCCTCAATCAAATTTTGTTCCCATAGTTTCGAACGAACACTTACATAAAAGACATCTAGAGGGTTCTTATCTTCCTCCTAATCTTATGTATCCCAATAGAACGACATTGTAGTCTTTTGAGTTTTTGCACCGATTCACGAAATAAACGCATAAACTTTGAGTTATACTGTAGTTAAATTTCCAACAGGTTTCCTGAGTTTGGAAATTCAACGTGCAATCTACCAGGTTACTGTAACCGAATATTTTTAAGTGAAACATTTTCGACTTAATTTCTGGCAATTAAAATCTCAAATATATTTCGAATTTTATGATTTTACATTTTTTATAGTAGGTGATACTTTTATAAATTGTATACCTTTATGCATGTTGAAAGTTTATATATTTTTTTTATATATTTATTCTGATGATTGGGAGGCAAATTGTTGAAAATGTTCGATCCTAAGTTGTAATGCATACTACTTGGCATGTCCATAACATATACAACAATTGTTGTTGTTGTTATCGTGTCCATGGATTTAAAATATAATTATCAATGGGAAAAGTCTTCTCGATAGCTGTGACGCCGCTTCACTATACAAGACTTCTTAAGTTGGCCTCGATTGGCACCATACCCAATTGCAAAACATGGGGAGTAAGTGCTGGGCACTCAAGAATGTGCTTAGGTGTTAGGAAAGCGTTGCGGCACTTTCTGCAGGGGATGTATTCCCTGGTCTTGTCTGGGAGAATCTTCATCCCTCTGCAATGATTAGTTCTGAGTCTGCTAATAACTGATGTCAGCTTCCTAGGGCAGTTGAAGTCCGTGATGAGTGGCTGCTTAAAGTTATGAGGAATTAGTCGGCTTTTGGCAACTGCGTTAGCATCTGCAAGTGTGATGGTAGTCCTGGGTTGATCATTGTCCCTGGCTTCTTTGGCTAAAGTATCAGCGCATTCGTTGCCCTCAATGTTGACACGTGCGGGAATCCATTGAAGATGGTATGATTTGCCTCTACAGTGTAGAGTCTCCAGCAGAACATTTATCGCAGAAGTGATGTTAGTATCTCCATTTTTAATTGCTTCCAGAGCCGACTTGTAGTCAGAAAAAGATCACTAACCCCTCAGCGAGGCCTGAGATATTTGAGTCATTTAGATATAAAGCAACAGCCTCTTTAATTGCTATGAGCTTGCTGGTGTAGTTTGAAGCTATCAGGCCTGTGTTCACTTTATGATGGTATTTACTTCCATTTGGAGGTGTAAAGAAGATGCCTGCACCTTCCTATATACAACAATTCTACATATACAGTAATGAAAGTTTCATAAGATTTGGAAGTTCAAGATGAAAAATAAAAGGTTATAAAATCGTTTATTCATAAACATTATATAAAATTTAAACAGCAAAGAATGATTAATATCTAGGAATTCCTATAAACTGACTAACTCCTCCAAACTCCAAACCTAACTCCTAACCTGGAAACCTAAACTCCAAACCTGGACATGCATTTTGATATTGAACGATAGCCCACGATGAGACAAATTGAATGGCATTCTTCTCATAAAATTCTTCAAAGTAATGTTCCAGTTATGAGACAAACAGGCTGCAAGCAGCCATCTCTTTGTATCAAGTTGTTATTTATTTTCGAATTTTTCAAACAATGGTTTTTGTTACCATGACAACAAATGATAATCTTTTCATTTCCCTCAATCCTACAGAAGTTATACATTTTGAAAGGGCGAAATAGATAGCAAGTATTCCCAAAAAATAATTACAGCTTTCTCCTTTAAGGTCCACCATCTCTTGCAGGGACTAAAAACATTTAAGTAACAACGACATTTTATTAAAGCATTAAAAACACATAAACTATTTTTGTAATTGTTAGATATTTTTCCTCTTATTAATTAATTACTCTGAATTATTCTTTTGTTACTTAATTATTTGTTATTTATGATAGCAGATATATTTATTTTCACGTATATTACAAAGTGTAACATACGCTATAAAGCTAATAAAATTTATTCTTAAAATTGCTGCACAAAAATTGTATATAACCATATGATGACATTCTAAATAATACCCTTAATATATATATATATATATATATATATATATATATATATATATATATATATATAACCTATTATTTATTATATTAATATTGTAACATGTTACTATATTATTTTCCACCCACAGAATATATGAAATAATGAGACATATTAAATTAAAAGCAAATAATCCTAAATAAATGTAGTAGATCCATACAATTAACGTCTACTATAAAACAATATATTACTATAATAAAATACATCACTGGATGTAAAATGTTCCTTAATTTTAAAAATTAAAAAAACTGAATAACTATAAATATTGATAGAGATTGTTTAGAACCAAATAAAGACTGAATAACTGGCATGTCAAGGAGATCTCATTCAGATTTAGGATATTTACTCATTTTTGAATTTTTCAAAACATGATTTAACAATGGGTCCCCTTATCAAATTCGAACTTTTATTACCTCTCTAAATGTTCTGAAGTGAATTGAATTAAAATTTATTTTAATTAATCTTGTATGCGAAAATTTTTACGTATATAAATTTACGTCAATTAAATTACTTAATAGAGAGTTTTTGCATACCGTATTTCGGACGTCCGTTAGCTTTTTCTCCCTAGCGCGCATGCTCATAGGAAATATTATTACAGATACGCATGCGCAATTTTCTATGAGCATGCGCGCTAGGGAGGAAAAGCTAACGGACGTCCAAAATACGGTATGCAAAAACTCTCTATTTTCATAAATTCCTTCCTTTCTAATTTGTAGTGACCCCTTATCATCAGTACTACTTCTTCAAGATTTATAAAATTGTTATTGAAAACAAAAAAACATGAGCACAGAAATCATTCAAGGAATTTATTTCATATATTTAATACATATCCAAGATTATACTGAAATACCAAGTAGTATAGAAAGAACCAGCATTTAAACTAAAATAGAAGTCATATTTAGTAATTATTTTTAGTAATAATTTTAGTAATTTCTTACAGCTTCGAATTAAAACAATTGTTGTACGAGTGTTCTCTGTTAACAATAACCCCCTATTTAGCCCACATTACCCCCATATTATAAAAAACAAGCAGTTCAGTTCAAATTATATATTGCTGAGATTTGTTTTCAGAAGCATTTTTTACAATAAAAGGGACAATAATGCATCGCATTAAGCTGACAAAATATTGCCAAATTTTAATAAATTAGGTTTTGATATCCTTTTATGATGATGACAACTATGTTCATCTCTATACAATATGTAATGCATAAAATAATGCAATATAATGCATAATGCATACATGCAAAATGCATGCAAAATATAAATAATATGTATAATAAAAATATAAACCATATGTATAATATAAATATAACAAATTATATATGCAAAATATAAATACAAAAATATAAATACAAAATAATGCATAAAATAAACAATATAAATGCAAAATAATGCATAAAATAAACAATATAAATGCAATATGTAATGCATATTGTATAGTAATGTTCATCTCTATACAACATGTAATGCATATGCTTTCATATCAATTTTCAAAAAAAAAAAATACAATGTTTTCATGATTAAAAAGCATTTATTAATTTAAAATAATATAAAAATCATTTGCTTTATTAATGAAATGGGCTCTTCCTGGTTAAGAGTACTTCAATATTTTTGAAAGAACTATTTTTTTTTATTATTAAATTATTTCATTTAAAACATAATAGAATATATCATGTTTATTTATTTCATCATTTATGAACAATTATATCCAAACATTTATTTATTTATTTGTTTACTTACAGTGATACCTTAGCCTTTGCAACGGAACCTGTCTTTGCAAGTCTGGCAAATATCTTAGGATATTTAGAAGACCGATTACCACAAAATCTTCCGCATTCAGTGCGAGACTACAAATTCCTGGATATTGAGGTTAAATATGGTCTATGTCAAGTAAGTCTAATCTTAAATCAATATTTCTAGCTTCTGATAGTATGTATAATCAATATTATGCATTAATATAGTTTGTAAATTTAAATAAAAAATTCTAGTTTTGTAAAAACTAATGTGTTATCTTATATACATAAAGTGGGGGCATTTATAAATAGTTGTTTTATTCATACAGTACACATTCTAATTGTATTAAGATGAATATTAGGGTGGAGTCTATTTGAATAATTTTAAACTTTCTACTAATTATCAAACTGTTTGCTAAAGATAAATGGTAAGAAGTATTTATAAATGCAAGTAGATTTATGAAAAAAAGTTTAACGAAAATTGCTCTTTTCTTCTAATTATATTCAAATATACCATCATGGAGATTATTAAATAAATCAAATTTTACTTATGAATAAGTAAAATATTTATCTTAAATTAAGTAAATTAAAAAAAAAAATCAATTAAATGTTGGCAAAGAGTAAATATTTTCTTTTTCAATATTATTGCTAGTATTGTTTATAGGGAAATGTATATGAAAGAAAGGCAAAAAAATATTTTTAGAAATACTACTAACAATTTGCATTAGCTTAATCATATATTAAATAATACAATTTCAAATTATATATCTATATCAAATTATATATATATGTATGTAAAAAATATGTTAATTGGTTATGAATAATTTTTTAATATTCCCATGATTTAGGTCTTTATTTATGATTTATGCGTTTCGGAAATTGGAAATTTTTCCTTTTGAGAACATTTAATTTATTTTTCTGATAAAGTTATTTATTATTTCTTGTACAGAATTAAAACTTTTAAAATATAATGCATATTTTTCCCCATTAGAATTCATGCCCCTTCATTTTACTTTCTCATATTTTTAGTTCGTCGTTTCAACTTATAACTACCCTGTATATGAAAGGGAAGATAATTAAACTTTTCCTATAAACAGAATTCTATAGCTAAAATAGTGGAACGGCCACATTTGACATGTAGACTGTACACGAGATATGCTCAAGAAATTTTTTAAAAAGTCCAAAAGGCCTACTAGATTGCGCATTTCATAGAAATGAAAACCTTTTAACAAAATAAATCACCAACACGGAATACATAAACAATTCGAACAATTCAGAACAAGATTTATATGTAATAAAATTTAAAACTGTAAAAAGGGCGGTCTGTTCTAGGGGGAAAAATATCGGGACTTGCATGCGGGCAATGGAGAGGAAGCGTTATGGAATGAGGGAATTAAGTATAAAGCATTTGCAGAAGTTGTCATCTTTAATTTTGATGTTTGAGGCTGCCAGATTACGGTATTTTTTTATTAAGTTGCTGCTAAAGCTGTTTTATAAAAAGAAGGAGAATGCTTCTGCTGCGGTTTCTGAATTTCATCTCTACTAAGTAAATATCTAAATTTTATCTTTCCAACGTCTATTGAAGGTGTCCAGACCATGATTTCGAGATTTAAATAGACTTGAAAATACAAGTTTAACCTGTAAGAGGCTGTAAGCCTTTCACACCATGGTAATTGTTAATATCATCAAGGCAGCTGTTGCCAAACAGTCACTTCTCAAAGTTAGATGACTTTGGTAGTATGTGCAATATCTCGAGAGACAGGCTTTAGTCCAAAACATAATGCATTTCTTCCCGTACAAGATCCATCACACCAATAGTTACCATATTGGCTCGCATTTTCAGTTCGTTTTCTCAACAGAATGATTGATGATTTGTCACATAGTAATAAGGCTCCTTTCTATTTGAATGAGACTGTCAACACACAGAATTGTCGCATTTAAGTCAAAGAAAGCCTCGTTTCACAGAGAAATTCCCTACGTTCTTTAAGCGTTAAACTGTAGGTCATGGTCTAATTAGCCTGAAGTGTATAGAACATGACCGTAGAGCAAAACCAAACCAATCCTACAGTCTAAAGGGTCTAATTTCTGGTGTGGATTCACTACGACA
>BPLR01013028.1:0-40940 GCA_021605095.1 Caerostris extrusa | reverse complement strand
TTAATTGCCGCATATACCAATGAATGGACTTCACTATGAATGGACGGCGATTACAACATATAACGATTATGTTGTATGTAATTTTCATTATGCAGAATAGCATTTGAATATAAACAGGTAACTGTCACTAAAAGCATCATGCATTTTCGTTATAATCCATCAACCATGAGATTATAGAAGAAAAATATTGCTCACTGTGATGTCTCCCGGTTGTGTCGAGTTGAAAGAATAGCTTCCTCAATCTATAAAAAGCTACGGCGAAGGAAAGCACCTATAGACTGGATAATCGATGCAGCGACAACAACAGCAAACAACAAAAAAATTACGACCAGCCCGTCGTACATGAGCCCAACTCTTGTTACGAGAACATTGTGAGACGCTAAGTTTTTTATATGCCACAGTGCCCACCTCTCTCCGTAATCTACGGCATTCTGTGGGACTCGACTTCTCGTGTTGATACGAAAGCGCCTGATTGCAGGCTGTTATGAGTCATAAAAATTTAATTGCGTTTCTGCGTCAAAAAATAAAAGTGTAATAAAATAAGATTGAAGAAAAATAAAGAAGACCAAGTTAAAAAAATAATAATAATGTCTTTTCCTATGACGCGTTTCCTTTCTGAAATACTGGACGACGTCACAGTTCTTTTCTTTTCTTTTTTTTTTTTAGAACGTTTTTCGATGTGTCGCCTGATTTATTTTCGGTCGAAATTGACGTCGGATAAAAATAAAAAAAAAATATAAGGTCGAAAAGTTTTTGCATATTTTCGGAAGATGCCACGGCGCCTCCTTTTTTCGAAAGAAGCGAATTTAATTGCATCATTTAGAAGTATCTGATAAAGTTTTTAGGGCTCTCTTGTACAATGGGCTTATTTGGGCGTGAAGAGTTCTGATATTAATGATTTCGGTTCTTCTAAAAATAAAACTTTAAAAAAAAATAAAGAAACTCTCACACAGAGAGCAAATCAAAGACGTTGACTGCAGTAAATGAATTAAAAATAAAATAAAAATGTTATTTTTATGACGGAAATACATTTTTATGAGTTATGAATAAATCTTAATTTAATGACTTTCTATGTGAATTACACAACAACTAACTACATAAAAAAGTGATAATCATAAAGATTAGAAAATGTACGAACTAATATTTTATTGGTTAGCATTATTTTTATTTATGTCAATTTGCTTTTAAATAGGACTTAAATCCATTAAAAGCCAATTCATATTTATTGCTTGTCTCAAACAGTATCTTTAAAATATGTTAAAAGTCTGACGTATTACTGAGTCTAAAGTCTGGACGTACTAAGGAATTTCTGGCTGTTCTCATATCATCTCCCGACGTTTTGGAAGATCATAATCTCAATCCAATTGATTAACCATAACCACATAACCATACAGCCATCAAATACATAATATGGACAATGGGAAACATTGCTTATTATTGTTCCAACTTCATTGAATTTCATCACCTCGAATTAATTACAATTGCAAATATATGTTGAAGGTATATGTTAAAAAACCGACATAGAAATGATGCCGTTAGTCTACGTATACCTCGTAGGACGGCCAAATAATTTAATATTAAAAATAAAAACAATTAATAAAAATACGAAAATGAATACTGAAACAAACAACTATTTACCTTTACTTTTAATGAATACTAATATATACAATTACAATCAAATTTTTGATTTTCACATTGGCACTTAAAACAAAATAAATAAAAATGTTTATAGAGAAGCAATCATAATATTACGCATACCAATTGAAATATCCCCATGAGTGTAGGCAGTGATTTACCAGTAGCCTCAAAACCTTTAACAAAAAAGAATGCTACCCACAAATTCAAAGATGGACATAGATATATGTTATAAATTATCCAAGTAGCCATTCTTGCAGCAAAAATTGTGTACCAGGCTCACGCACTGTCGCAGATCGTTCGCTCTGCTTTCAACGGGTCTTCCTTTTTGCCCAAAACTCCAAAAAGGGTCCCATCAAAACCGACCGGTTCTTTTGGATCTGACCGTGTGACCGGGAGGGGTTATCTACCATTCCTGGATTCATACAAAAATAAAGGAAATACCCCTTACCCACACACAATAAACAGGATAATTACCAGTCACAACAGTATATACGATTGGGCGACATGGGCAACATTGCTTATTGTCCAACTTCGTTCCAGTTCATTATCTCGAATTCATTACAATTGCGAATTTATGTTGTTGGTATATATGATTTTTTTCTTTTTACTTCATATCAGAATTTCTTAGTATATTATTTTAAATTTGTTACGCATATTACATTTCCACATTCAAATTTAAAACTACACATGCGAATCAATATAATGGTAAATTAATAAAACCTATTATAAAATTATCTATCATCATCATCCTCATTGGAGCAACAGCCCCATGGTAGATTAATTCCATCTTCTTATTGGCAGATTTCTGAGACAGGAGATGTTTTCTTTTGTTAGGTATAGGGTTGTCAGCCCAACGCCAAACTTTCTATAGTCATACTAGACTGAGACTTATCTCTTAAAATTTATTCCAACCGCTAAAAACATCCATGGTACATTTGGTTTCTTGACCCAAAACCCGACAGCTAGTTATCGGCCATCAGATTCTAAATCAATTAATCAACAGAAGAAAAATACAACTATAATCAATTCTAAATAAATAATATGAGTAACATTGCTTATTGTCCAACTTCGAACAATTTCATCACCTCGAATTATTTACAATTGACAATTTATTTTGAGGTATAAAAATTTTTGCGTTCTCAATTCATTATTTTAAATTTGTTTCTTATATTACATATCCATATTCAAATTAAAAACTACACATGTGAATCAATAGAATTGTACATGAATAAAACTAATTATACAATTTATATCTAAATAGTATACAATAAATAATTTATTGAATATAAATAGTGATATAGTACATATTAATTATTTCATTTCTGTTGCTGTTATTACTGATCCCTATTGCGCAGGAAAGCCTACAACGCTCCTTAAAGTCTCCGTCGCAGGCGACTGGTCAATGACTAAGGGTAATAATGATGCAGCTTCACTTTAGCGAGGAAACATGAGAGTTTAAGACTGATAAACCTCAAGACAACTCTCTGAGATTCTATTAGACAAGCGACCTACAGTTAGAAGTGGATGCCGAACCACTACAAACATCCATGGTACAGTCTGACTCAAACCCTGTGGCATCGAGGATCAGAGCGCTAGACACTAATTATTATGCAATAAATGCAAAAACCTTGTGTCATAGACCACAGTCATAGATTTTTATTTAATTTCCTCTTCTTTTTGTCATAGACCTTAGTCATTCAGGCTCAAATTCATTTTGACCTAATGAATAAAAATATTTTAGAAAACCAATCGATTTCATCGTTAATTATATTAATAAGTGTCACCACTAATTATATTGATAACAAACTATATTGCGCTGATTATATTGATTACTTATTATACTGATCACTAATTATATGAGTCATCACTAATTATATTGATAATTACTTGTTAAAACACTAATTATTTAGCGTTTATTTTAATGTACCACAAAGAATATGTGATAAATAATGCTTAAAGTGAGACACAGGACATTTTGGGAGATAAGACATGACACATGAGACACATAACATTCATTTTACATTTATCTTTCCATTTATTATTTTTAATTATCCTAACGAGGAAAAAGAGTTTCGATCCTTTAAAAATACACCAGCTATCAGGAACATAAATGTAAAACTATCCCCAATATGTACTCCCAAATGCACCTAAATTGATTTCATCTGATTGAAATTAAACTCCTTCCACCAAAATAGAAATAAATTTCTCTTAGATGGAATCCACGACCAGAAACGGTAATTTGAAGCCCCCGATTCTTTAGTACTCCATTTCCCAAATGTGCCCCGAATCTTCTTTTCCGACTTTGTGACCCCCTATTCTCTCAAAGAATGAAAGAAAAAAGAACAAATAAAAGAATTCTTCGTTTCTCCCTCCTAACTCTCCGCCTCTATATCCTTTTTCCCAAATCGCAAGGTTTCACGTGTTGAAATCTTTCCTTCAAAGAGGATGGTAGGGGGCAAGGCATTAGGTTCCTCTTTTTGTCAACCATTTTCTACCATTTTCTTTTTTGTTTTGTTCTTTTTTTTTCTTTCTTTATCCCCGCAACGACTCTGATGCTTCATTCTGTGTTTAACTCCCACGAGAACAGAAACGAATATCTGAGAGCCAGAAAGAATGAATGAGTGAATGAGTGAAGGAAGAAAGAAAAAGAAAAGAAAGAAAGAAAAAAAGAAAAGTCCAAAAAGAAGAAAATAAAAAGAAGTAGGAAGAAGAAGAAGAAGAAGAAGCAAGAAGAAGCTACCTGTCTGCGAGGAGTTGACTGAGTTGGACTTCTCAATCTTGATGTAGTACTCACACCAGCTATTGGGACGACGGATTATTCCCCCCTGTGTAGTGAGGGACAAAGTAAAGTGGGAGAAAAATCACTATCAGGGCGAATACCTGCACGGAAGCGTCGAGTTTTTATATGGTCTGGTGCAGATCGCGATCCGAAAGACCAAATATCTGTTTCCACAACTTGTGTACGACGAGTTGGAAGTGTTCTTTTCTGTCAGAATTTTCATCAGACTGAGCTTAGTTGTATTTTAAGACATTGCTGTCTATAGAGGACATGCTTCTTCTCTCCCAAACTTTTTCCGGAATTCTGCTTAAGAGTTTGAGTAAACACAACAAGAAAAGAACTAGAATCGTTCTTCTTCCCTTTTTTTTATCTTCTCTCTTAGAGATTGAATCTTTTCTTTTTCACGCTAGTTTCTATATTAATTTTTTTTTTTATGTAAGCCTATTGGGCATTGAACGCTGTGATTTTTTTTTTTTTTTGTGAATCAATGGTAATAATACTCTGTATATAATTATATTAAGATGCACTGATTGGTATAGAAAGGCTATAAGTTATATTTGCTATTTTCTTTTTGTTAGTCTCATTTTATATAAAAAAGGTTAAAATTGCTTGCCCTGTATTTTAGTAAATTATCTTGATCAGAGAAAGGTTACTTAAATTTTAAGCCGTCTGCGCCTGTTTTAAAGAAATTTAATGATAGTATTAATGATAAGTAGAAAATTAAAATATAAAAAGGTAAATTTATCTGAAAAAAAAATGCATCTCTGACATCATCATCATCAGTTGCGGAACAGTACCATGGAGTACCAAGACATCTGCCCAATGGCAGACTTCAGATACATGAAATGTTATTTTTTTTATGGGTAGAGTTGTGAATCCTGCGTCAACTCTCTACGATCATATTAGACCGAACCCACGGTTTAAAGTGGATTCAGAACCACTACAAATATGCATGGTACCGCCGGAACTCGAGCCTCCCGGGGCACCGAGGGCCAGAGAGCTAGACACTCGGCCATTCAGGTCCTATTTCATTTGGACATAAATTAATGAACAAAAAGAGATTTTTAAGAAAATTAATCAGTTTAATCATTAATTATATTAATAAGTATGTTAATTTCATCACTAATTATATTAATAATTACTCGTTAAATCACTAATCATTTAACAAGTACCATAATAAAAATACACATAATGTTTAAAGGAGACACAAAACATTTTGTGAGATAACACATGACAAATGAGACACATAACATTTATTTCAAATCTTCACATTTATTATTTGTATTTATCTTAAAGATGAAGAAGATTCGATCCTTTAAAAATACACAAGCTATAAGAAACACAAATGTTAAACTATCCCCAATATGTATCCCCAAAAGTACCTAAATTGATTTCATCTGATTGAAATTAAACTCCTTCCACGAAAATAGTAATAAATTTCTCTTTGATGGAATCCACAACCAGAAACGGTAATTTGAAGCCCCCGATTCTTTAGTACTCCATTTCCCAATGTGCCCCGAATCTTCTTTCCGACTTTGTGACCCCTATTCTCTCAAAGAAAGAAAGAAAAAAAACAAATAAAAGAATTCTTCATTTCTCCTCCCTAACTCTCACCTCTATACCTTTTCTCAAATCGCAAGGTTTCACGTGTTGAAATCTTTCCTTTCAAAGAGGATGGTAGGAGGGGGCATTAGGTTCTCCTTTGTTGTCAACCATTTTCTACCATTTTTTTCTTTTTTGCTTTCTTCTTTTTTCTTTCTTTATCCCCCAACGACTCTGATGCTTCATTCTGTGGTTAACTCCCACGAGAACAGAAACGAATCTCTGAGAGACAGAAAAGAATGAATGAGTGAGTGAGTGAGGTAAGAAAAGAAAAGAAAGAAAAAAGTCCAGAAAGAAGAAAAACAAAAAGAAGTAGAGAGGTACCTGTCTGCGAGGAGTTGCCTGAGTTGGACTTCTCAGTCTTGATGTAGTACTCACCCAGCTATTGGGACGACGGATTATTCCCCTGTGTTGTGAGGGACAAAAAGTAAAGTGGTAAAAAATCACTGTCAAGGCGAATACCTGCATGGAAGCGTCGAGTTTTTATATGGTCTGGTGCAGATCGAAATCCGAAGACCAATATCTGTTTCCACAACTTGTGTACGACGAGTTGGAAGTTCTTTTCTGTCAGAATTTTCATCAGATTGAGCTTAGTTGTATTTTAAGTCATTGCTGTTTGTAGAGAACACGCTTCTTCTCCCAAACTTTCCCGAATTCTGCTTAAGAGTTTGTGTAAACACAACAAGAAAAGAACTAGAATCGTTCTTCTTCCTTTTTTATGTTCTCTCTTATAGATTGAATCGTTTCTTTTCACGCTAGTTTCTATATGAATTTTTTTTTTTTATTTGAGCCTTTGGGCATGGAATGCTGTGATTTTTTTTTATGTGAATCAATGGTAATAATATTCTATGTATAATTACATTAAGATGTCTTGTACGGTCTAGGAAATGCTATAAGTTAAACTTGCTGTTTTCATTGTTAATGTTATTTTTATAAAAAGGGTTTAAAATAGCTTCATCTGAATTTCAGTAAATGGCAGAAAACGATTATTTAAATTTTAGGCATCTGCGCGACGTTTAAAGAAAACATTTAATGAAAAGTATTAATGCTGAGTGGAAAATTAAAATAAAAAAAAAGGTAAATTTATCTGAAAAAAAAAAAATGTATCTTTGACTATCATCAGCGGCGCAACAGCCACATACCTGAACATGAATAGTGATATAGAACGTATTTATTACATCATTTTTGTTGTAGTTGTTGTTACTAATCCCCCCCTGGGGAAAGCCAACATCAGGTCCAAAAGTTACCATCGCAGACGACAGGTCCATTGCTAAGAGTAATATGCAGCTTCTCTTTAGCGAGGAACCATGAGGGCGTAAGACTTACTAAACCTCTACGACCATATTAGACTGGGAACTACAGTTTGAAATTGATTCCCGAACCATTACAAACATCCGTGGCACTGTCGGGACTCGAACCATGTGAGGCAGAGAACTACATACTCGGTCATTCAAGCCCTATTTCATTTCTACTAAACTAATAAATAAATTTTTAAGAAAATGAATCAATTTCAACATTAATTATGTTAATAAGTGTGTTAATTTCATCACTAATTATATCGATAATATTTGATAAGTCACTAATTATATAGCGTTTATTTTCATGTACCACAAAGAAAGAGACACATAACATTTTGGGAGATAACATATGGCCCATGAGACAAACATTCATTTTATATCTATCGTAACATTTATTATTTTTTTTATTTATCCTAACGATGAAAAAGAGTTTCGATCCTTTAAAAATACACAAGCTGTAAGGAACACAAATGTAAAACTATCCCCATATGCCATCAAATGTACCTAAATTGATTTCATCTGATTGAAATTAAACTCTTTCCACCAAAATAGAAATAAATTTATCTTCGATGGAATCCACGACCAGAAACGGTAATTTGAAGCCCCCGATTCTTTGGTACTCCATTTCCCAAATGTGAACCGAATCTTCTTTCCGACATTGTGAATCCCTATTCTCTCAAAGAATGAAAGAAAAAAAAAAAAAAAAAAGAAAAAAAAATTCTTCATTTCTCCCTCCTAACTCCCGCCTCTATACCCTTTTTCCCAAATCACAAGGTTTCACGTGTTGAAATCTTTCCTTTCAAAAGGATGGTAGGGGTTGGGCATTAGGTTCTCCTTTGTTGTCAACCATTTTCTACCATTTTTTTCTTTTTTTTGTTTCTTCTTTTTCTTTCTTTTATCCCACGCAACGACTCTGATGCTTCATTCTGTGGTTAACTCCCGAGAACAGAAACGAATATCTGAGAGACAGAAAGAATGAATGAGTGAATGAGTGAAGTAAGAAAAAGAAAAGAAAGAAAGAAAAAAAGAAAAGTCAAAAGAAGAAAAAAAAAAGATCTGAGAGCTACCTGTCTGCCAGAGAGTTGACTGAGTTGGACTTCTCAATCTTGATGTAGTACCACACTAGCTATTGGGACGACGGATTATTCCCCTGTGTTGTGAGGGACAAAAGTAAAGTGGAAAAAAAAATCATTGTCGGTGCGAATACCTGCATGGAAGCGTCGAGTTTTTATATGGTCTGGTGCAGACCAGAGATCCGAAAGACCAATATCTGTTTCCATAACTTCTGTACGACGAGTTGGAAGTTCTTTTCTGTCAGAATTTTCATCAGGGCTGAGCTTGGTTGTATTTTTAAAGACATTGCTCTCTATAGACGAGACTCTTCTTCTTCAAACTTTCCAGGAATTCTGCTTAAGAGTTTGGGTAAACACAACAAGAAAAGAACTAGAATCGTTCTTCTTCCCTTTTTTTTATCTTCCTTCTTACAGATTGGATCTTTCCTTTCACGCTAGTATTTTTTATTTTCTATATTAATTTTTTTTTTTTTTTTAATTGAGCCTACGGGTCATTGATTTTTTTTTTTTTTTTGGTGAATCAATGGTAATAATACTCTGTGTATAATTATATTAAGATGCAGTGATTGGTATAGGAAAGGCTATAAGTTAAACTTTTTTCTTTGTATTTTTTATTAATTTTAACCCTTTTATTTTAGTAAATTATCTTACCAGAGAAAGGTTTAAAAATGTTTTTAAATTAAAACGTATTATAAAATTAAAATATAAATTATTTAGCACTAAATATTTAGCATCAATCATCATCAATTGTAATACAGTCCATGGAGTACCAAGCCGCATTGTCTAAACTTCAACGAAATGTTATTTTTTTTAAAAATTAGATAATCTACGATCAATTTTTATATTAATAAATCAAAATTATAACATCCAATCGTCCGCCTCTATGTTCAATCAATAATTATATTAATAAGTGCGTTAATTTCATCACAAAATCATATTAAACAAAAGAGCTTATTAAATCAATTAATTATTTGCTTATCATCAAGTACCACAATGAAAATGAGACAAACTATTGAAAAGAGACGCATAAAGTTTTGCGAGATAACACACGACAAACGAGACACAAACATTTTGTGAGATAATACATGACACATGAAACACAGAACATCTATTTTAATCTTTACATTTATTATTTTTATTTATCTTAACGATGAAAAGAGTTTCGATCCTTTAAAAAAATACATCAGCTATAAGAACACAAATGTAACACTATCCCCGATATAAGTATCCCCCAAATGTACCTAAATTGATTTCAACTGATTGAAATTAAAGTCCTTCCACAAAATAGAAATAAATTTATCTTCGATGGAATCCACAACCAAAAATGGTAATTTGAAGCCCTCCGATTCTTTAGTACTCCATTTCCCAAATGTGCCCCGAATCTTCTTTCCGACTTTGTGACCACCTATTCTCTCAAAAGGAGGAAAGAATAGAAAAAAAAGGAAAAAAAAACAATTCTTCATTTCTCCCTCTAACTCTCCTCCTCTATACCCTTTCCCCAAATTGCAAGGTTTCACCTGTTGAAATCTTTCCTTTCAAAGAGGATGGTAGGAGGGCAGGCATTAGGTTCTCATTTGTTGTCAACCATTTTCTACAATTTTTTCTTTTTTTTTTGGTTTCTTCTTTTTTTTATCCCCCAACGACTCTGATGCTTCATTCTGTGGTTAACTCCCACGAGAACAGAAACGAATCTCTGAGAGACAGAAAGAATGAATGAGTGAATGAGTGAAGTAAGAAAAAGAAAAAGAAAAAAAGAAAAGTCCAAAAAGAAGAAAAACAAAAAAAGAAGATCTGAGCTACCACTGCGAGGAGTTGACTGAGTTGGAGTTCTCAATCTTGATGTAGTACTCACACCAGCTATTGGGACGACGGATTATTCCCCCTGTGTTGTGAGGGACAAAGTGGTAAAAAAAAATCACTGCGTCGATGGAAGCGTTTTTTTTATGGTCTGGTGCAGATCGAGATCCGAAAGACCAATATCTGTTTCCACAACTTGTGTACGACGAGTTGGAAGTTCTTTTCTGTTAGAATTTCATCAGACTGAGCTTAGTTGTATTTTTAAGACATTGCTGTCTATAGAGGACACGCTTCTTCTCTCAAACTTTCCTGGAATTCTGCTTAAGAGTTTGAGTAAACACAACAAAAAGAACTCTTGAATGGTTCTTCTTCCTTTTTTTATCTTCTTTCTTATAGATTGAACCGTTTCTTTTTACGCTAGTTTCTATATGAATTTTTTTATTTGAGCCTATTGGGCATGGAATGCTGTGATTTTTTTTTTTTTTATGTGAATCAATGGTAATAATATTCTATGTATAATTACATTAAGATGTCTTGTACGGTCTAGGAAATGCTATAAGTTAAACTTGCTATTTTCATTGTTAATGTTATTTTTATAAAAAGATTTAAAATAGCTTCATCTGAATTTCAGTAAATGGCAGAAAAACGATTATTTAAATTTTAGGCATCTGCGCGACGTTTAAAGAAAACATTTAATGAAAAGTATTAATGCTGAGTGAAAATTAAAATAAAGAAAAGGTAAATTATCTGAAAAAAATGTATCTTTGACTATCATCCGCGGCGCAACAGCCACATACCTGAATATGAATAGTGATATAGTACGTATTTATTACATCATTTTGTTGTAGTTGTTATTAGTAATCCCCTGGTACAGGAAAGCCAACATCAGGTCCAAAAGTCACCATCGCAGACGACAGGTCCATTGCTAAGAGTAATATGCAGCTTCTCTTTAGCGAGGAACCAAGAGGGCTTAACACTTACTAAACCTCTACGACCATATTAGACTGGGAACTACAGTTTGAAATTGATTCCGAACCATTACAAACATCCGTGGCACTGTCGGGACTCGAACCATGTGAGGCAGAGAACTACATACTCGGTCATTCAAGCCCTATTTCATTTCTACTTAAACTAATAAATAAATTTTTTAAGAAAATGAATCAATTTCATCATTAATTATGTTAATAAGTGTGTTAATTTCATCACTAATTATATCGATAATTATTTGATAAGTCACAAATTATATAGCATTTATTTTCATGTACCACAAAGAAAAAGAGACACATAACATTTTGGGAGATAACATATGGCCCATGAGACAAACATTCATTTTATATCTATCTTAACATTTATTATTTTTTTTATTTATCCTAACGATGAAAGAGAGTTTCGATCCTTTAAAAATACACAAGCTGTAAGGAACACAAATGTAAAACTATCCCCAATATGTGCCCCCAAATGTACCTAAATTGATTTCATCTGATTGAAATTAAACTCTTTCCACCAAAATAGAAATAAATTTCTCTTCGATGGAATCCACGACCAGAAACGGTAATTTGAAGCCCCCGATTCTTTTTAGTACTCCATTTCCCAAATGTGCCCCGAATCTCCTTTTCGGACTTTGTGACCCCTATTCTCTCAAAGAATGAAAGAAAAAAACAAATAAAAGAATTCTTCATTTCTCCTCCTAACTCTCCGCCTCTATACCCTTTTTCCCAAATCGCAAGGTTTCACGTGTTAAATTCTTTCCTTTCATAGAGGATGGTAGGGGTTGGGCATTAGGTTCTCCTTTGTTGTCAACCATTTTCTACCATTTTTTTTTTTGTTTTTTAGTTTCTTCTTTTTTTCTTTCTTTATCCCCGCAACGACTCTGATGCTTCATTCTGTGTTTAACTCCCCGAGAACAGAAACGAATATCTGAGAGCCAGAAAGAATGAATGAGTGAATGAGTGAAATAAGAAAAGAAAAGGAAAGAAAAGAAAGAAAAAAAAAAAAAAGAAAAGTCAAAAAGAATAAAACAAAAAAGAAGTAGGGGAGCTACCTGTCTGCGAGGAGTTGCCTGAGTTGGACTTCTCAGTCTTGATGTAGTACCGACACCAAGCTATTGGGACGACGGATTATTCCCCCTGTGTTGTGAGGGACAAAGTAAAGTGGGAGAAAAAAAATTATTGTCAGGGCGAATACCTGCATGGAAGCGTCGAGTTTTTATATGGTCTGGTGCAGATCGAGATCCGAAAGACCAATATCTGTTTCCACAACTTGTGTACGACGAGTTGGAAATTCTTTTCTGCCAGAATTTTCATCAGACTGAGCTTAGTTGTATTTTTAAGACATTGCTGTCTATAGAGGACACGGTTCTTCCCCAAACTTCCCGGAATTCTGCTTAAGAGTTTGTGTAAAACACAACAAGAAAAGAACTCGAATCATTCTTCTTCCCTTTATGTTCTCTCTTACAGATTGAGTCTTTTCTTTTTCACGCTAGTTTCTATATTATTTTTTTTTTATTTGAGCCTACGGGGCATTGAATGCTGTGATTTTTTTATGTGAATCATATTAATAATACTCTGTATATAATTATATTTAATGCATTTATTGGTATAGAAAGGCTGTAAGGTTTTTTTTTTCTTCTAATGCTGCTATCAAATAGACCTTGATTTTCGCCATAAGGGCTGCACCGATGTTACTCACTTTGCATTACCCAGGGTTCGCATTTAACTTGAAGATACGGACGCTTAGTAACAATGCCCCCAAACGCTCTACGATCCTCTTAGGACCGGGACCTACGATTTAAAGTGGATTCGAACCACTACAACACCCATGGGGCAAAGCCGGTATTTAAACCCGATACTTGTGGTACCAAAAGCCAGAGCGCTAGCCGTTCGGCCATCAGGCCCCCTCGAATATAATTATATTTGCTATTTTCTTTGTTATTCTCATTTATATAAAAAGATTAAAATTGCTTGCCCTGTATTTTAGTAAATGATCTTGATCAGAATAAGGGCACTTAAATTTTAAGCCATCTTCGCCTGGTTTAAAGAAATTTAATGATAGTATTAATATTAAATTGAAAATTAAAATAGAAAAATATAAATTTATCTGAAAAAGTGCATCTCTGACTATCATCATTATCAGTTGCGCAAAAGCACCATGGTGTGTTTAGCCATCTGCCCACTGGAAGACTTCAGAGACAGAGATATTGTGTTTTTTTTATGGGTAGAGTTATCAACCCTGCGCCAACGCCCTACGATCATATTAGACCGGAACCCACGGCTTAAAGTGGATTCAGAACCACTACAAACATCCATGGTACCGCCGGAACTCGTACCCTCGTACCGAACGTGAGAGCGCTAGTTACTCGGGTATCATGCCCCTGCCTTTGAAAATAATAACAGCATTTTCAAAGAACAAAAAAGATACTTCTTATTCTAAAGGTTTAAATAAATTACTTAATGAAAAGTATTCATATTGAGTTAAAAGCTTTGTAATTTTTAACTGTAAATTTATCCACAAAAATATATTTTAAGTATAAGAAGATCACTTTTAAGACTAAAAAGTAACTTGCACAAGATTTGGTTTTTTTTTTTTTTTTTGTCGTACTAAGGTATTTTTTTGCACACTTTGTGCTAATTAGACCGGGATCGTGGATTCTGAACTACTAACAAACATCCAAGCCACTGGCAGGTTTCGAATCTGAAGTCACCAACGGCCAGAATGCTTGCCAACTGGCCCTCAGGTTGCAATTTGCATACGAGCATTAGTATGAGGATTAAAAAAACTAATAATAATACTTAAATGAACATTTAAAAAAATTCATTTTTTCTTTTTTAGCTTATTTTCAATCATCAAAAATCAAAATTAAATAAATTCCATATATTATTACATGTAATTTATAATTAATTATTTAATCATTTATTTTGTACATTACAATGTACAAAATAAATAACTCATATGGTATTTTTGAGTAATTCTTTAAGTAAATTTTCAGATAACAGATTATTTAAATGTAATATGTGTGGAAATTCTTCTGACATTTTTATTTAAACGTTTTTCCAATCCTTTTCCACCCATTTTAATGGGAAAAAAATGTACTAATAATTAATTAATCAAGTATGAGATTTTATAAATAATTTATTTAAACATTAATATTTCAAAATTAACACATTAATTCATTTATATTTTTTTGTGGAGATTCGGCAGTATTATGTGTTCATTTTACCCATTATTATTGACCACTTAAGCGTAATAAAAATTTTGCATAGTTGTAATGCAAACTTTTTATTGAATTTAAACATTTTGTATTTGGAATGAGCACAAATTATGCGGCATATTTTTATTACCAAACAACGTAACTGACCAAATTTTTTTGCTGTTTTAAAATTTTAATCATGTATTTTATCATAATTAATGTATTTCAATTAGTAAATATTATTTAAATTAACCTAATAAATTGCAATGGCAAAAGTTTTGGAGAACAATATACTAATTATTATTGTTTTAAATAAAATTACTCATTTTTTTTAATTTAGATTTAAATATCTCGTTTCGATTATTGTAAAAATATATTTTATAACAATAATATTTATTTTATTTTTAAATAATTAAACTCAATCTTTTTGTAATTTCTTGATAAAACATAATTGTTTCAGAATTCTTGCTAATCAGAACATTTACTGAATCAGTATTATTTCGAAAACCAATGCTAGGAAAGTATCTTAATATCTAATCAGCAATTAGCGTTTTCAAAACATTTATATGATTGTATATTAAAACATGTTAATTGAATAGCTTGTTTGTTGATCGATAAACCTAATTTTGATTAAACATGATATTTTGAAACTTTAAGTTTCAATAAAACTGAAGATCATCAAATTTTAATAAAGCTGAAGAAATTGAAAAGATAGATTTTCGAAAGAAATTAAGGATAACCTCAAAGACTTTTTAAAATATAAAGTATTCAATTTGTATATATATATATCGGGACGAAATAAAGGATGGCAAGACCAATCATGTTTGAAATTCAACAATTAAGGCTTAACCGAAATTTAATAAGTTTATACTGGGTATGATCACATAAAAATTCGTGAACAGCAAAATATTTATCTGTGGGTTCCCATCTTTATCCTTTAAAAATTCTTTCAAATTCTAAAAATTTTTTAAAGTATAGATTTGTTCGGTTTGACGCTCGACGATCATTTTTCGAACATTTTAGGTTAATTAAACCGCAACCTACAGTTTAAAAGAGATTCCGAATCACTAACAAACATCCATGCCACCGCCAGGATTCGTACCTGAAGTCTGTGGCACCATGGACCAAAGTGCTAGACAATTGGCCATCAGGCTGCGGTGCAGCATACAAGCAGTCCATTTTAGTATAATCTGTTTAACGCTGAATTTGGTACAAGTAAGTGTTTTTAGTGGTGAATAACCATAAGTCAAAGCATCTGGCATTAAAAAACATCATTATTGCATAACCATAAAATTATTCTTTACATCCTTTAAGAAATATATCACCTTTTGCATTTTCTCTAATAAAAGATATAAATTGATAATAAGAGCCAATCATTGAATTGAACCTTTATTACTGTTACTGTTTACTGTTTCACTGCCTTTTCACTGCAAAGTATCTGGAATTACAAAATATTATTATTGTATTACCATAACTTTATTCTTTACATTTTTTAAGAAATACTTACAAATTCACTCTTTCTATCATTGATAATTAAAGCCAATCATTAAATTAAATCTTTATTACTGTTGTTTTATATACTGTTTAACTGCTTTTTCACTGCATTTTATTACGGTTGTTGTTCACTATTTCACTGTTTATTCACTGTAAATATCTGACATTTAAAAAAAAAAAAAAAACTTTAGTGTATAACCATAAAATTATTTTTTACATCTTTTAAAAAATACATCACCCTTCATTCTTATTGATGATGAATGAAGTGGTATATGGGGATGCGAAGCAACAAAGACTACAATCCCTTAATCACTATATACATGAACAGTTAGTTTTTCCTTATTTTTAATATGTCAATCTCCACAACGCTCTACGATCGTGTTAGACCGGGACCTACGGTTTAAAGTTGATTCCGAACCACTACAAACATCCATGGCATCGCTGGGACTCGAACCCGAAACCTGTGGTACCGAGCGCCAGAGCGCTAGCCACTCCGCCATTCAGGCCCTTCATTCTTATTATCTCTTTCTATCATTGATAATAAAAGCCAATTATTAAATTAAACCTTTATTACTGTTGTTGTTTACTGTTTCACTACTTTTGCACTGCAAAGTATGCCATTAAAAAAACATCATCATTGTATAACCATAAAATTATTCTTTACATCTTTCAAGTAATACATCACCCTTCGTTCTTATTATCTCTTTCTATCATTGATAATAAAAGCCAATTATTAAATTAAACCTTTATTACTGTTGTTGTTTACTGTTTCACTACTTTTGCACTGCAAAGTATGCCATTAAAAAACCTCATCATTGTATAACCATAAAATTATTCTTTGCATCTTTCAAGTAATACATCACCCTTCGTTCTTATTCACTCTTTCTATCATTGATAATAAAAGCCAATTATTAAATTAAACCTTTATTACAATTGTTTACTGTTCCACTACTTTTTCTTTTGCAGTCCATTCCTTTAAAAGCTCTTCCATCCCAGAAACAGCAAAAGAAAAGAAACCTAAGTTACTTTATAAAACATAAGGAAACAAAAATTGATAAATTCCGACATATCAGTTTTATTCTTCATTGATGCAATGGACTCTATTGGGAGCAATAGAAGTGATACTAAAGCCAGTTAAACTGCTACTTGCAACTTTCTTTCTACTAACTATTGACCTGACTTTTGTTTTTATTGTATCGATTTGTCTTGTTACTGTTCTGTACTAGTACTATAAGAATAGAATATTTTCAAAGCATGGGTGTATTTTATCATTATGGAACAAATTTCTGTAATGGACAGATGATATATCCATCAGTTTCGATATTAATGTTACATGTAATGGATTGAGCTATTTTTATCCATGAAATATTTTTTTCTGTAAAAGATAAAAAATAGTGAAGTACCTTATATCGTATTAGTTTTGTCATTTAATATTTACAATACATGAAATACATATCCATAAGAAATACAATCAGAATCCCTCAGAATGGATTGGATGGTAATGGATTGTACAATGCAAATATAAAATGGATTGAAGTAATTTTACAAATCAAATATTTTATGTGTAGAAAGATAAAAAATAAGGAAGTACATTATATCATATTAGTTTCTTTATTTAATATTGATAATGTATAAGAAATACATACATATATCCTTCAGTTTTCATATTAATGTTATATATAATGGATTGAATTATCTTTATCAATGAAATATTTTTGTCTATAAAAATATAAAAAAAAAAATAAATGGTGAAGTACATTATATAGTATTATTTTTGTTATTTACAATACATAAGAAATACAATACATATATCCCTCAGGATGGATTTGATGGTAATGGATTGTACAACGTGCATATATAATGGATTGAAGTATCGTTATCAATGAACTATTTTTGTCTGTAAAAAGATAAAAAAATTAATAATGAAGTATATTATATCGTATTAGTGTTTTATTTGATATTTACAATACATATATCCCAGAATTTCGATATAATTGTTACGTGTAATGGATTGAACTATCTTTATCAATGAATTATTGTTTGTAAAAAGATGAATAAATAATAATGTACAATATAACGTATTAGTGTCTTTATAATATTTACAAGTGTCTTTATAATATTTACAATACATAAAAAATGCAATACATATATCCTTCAATTTCGATATTAATGCTTATATGTAATGGATTGACTATCTTTATAAATAAAATATTTTTTGCCTGCAAAAAAATAAAAAATAAAGAAAGAAACACAGTATATCATCGTAGTTTCTTTATTTAATATTTACAATACAAAAGAAATACAATATTTATATCCCTTAGTTTCGATGATAATGTTACATGTAATGGATTATTTTCATCAATGAAATATTTTTATTTGTAAAAGATAGAATAAGGAAGTACATTATATCGTATTAATTTCTTTATTTAATATTTACAATACATAAGTAAATACAGGAAAATATACATAATGTTACTTGTTTATGCTTATAATGTATATGGTATTAAAATATACGTAATATATGTATATGTATATGAAAGCATATATAATATATATGTATTGCTTATTATAAACTACAACTATGTTGGGTATTTTTTAAAAACTTAAGTTCTTTTAAAATTGCTGTTGATTAATATTTTAATGGTAATTTATTGGTACACACACAAAAAAAAGTTAAACCAATATTAGTTTTTCTTCTTTTTTTAATACCAAGAATAGTTTATAGTTTATTTAAGCTTTAATGAAAAATAAATTTTATACTTTATAAGCATTTTAGATTATTTTGAATTATTAAACAGATTTCCTTGTCTGGGTAGGAGGGAAAAAGAATAACGCCATCGTGAAAAATTAATTAATTTACATTTTTAGTAAATTAAAGCTTTTAAATTTATTCAATTAACTTTATTAAATAAATTCGTTCGCATTTTAAATTACCTTACGATAAAATATAAATTGTATTTTTCAGTAATTTTTCTTAGTTCTTAATCTTTAAATAAAACATTTTTTAACAAATAGAATACAATAAATAAAAAATGAAATTTAAAATTTTTCATGAGAATAAATTTTATGTTGTGTGAATTTATTTATTTTTACACAAACATTACGATGTTTTTAATGATTACTGTGAATGATATTGTTAAAATAAAAAATAGTAATAATAAGCTATTTTTAATAATTAAACATTCTTAATACATAACACATAAACAAATAAAACTCGTGAAAATATTACCCCAATATTCTTGTTGTTATTTGAAAATTTGACAATATTAACCCTATTCAATTTATTTAATTATATTGGTAAAAAGAATTCTGTAGTAAAATTGTATAACAGTTATTTCTCTGCAAGAACATAATTATTTTTTATACAAAAAAAAATTATTTTTAAAACTGACCTGGTGGCATTGTATGAAATACAATTATGAGAATTTAATTTTTTCAATGAATAAAATTGTTTTTCAAATTATAGTTTGTAAGAGAAAATGTTTTATTTGTTTTGTAATTGCTTTTTGATAAGACAAATTGGGTTTTCGAAAATAATTCTCTATCTAAAAAATAAGTAGACTTCAAGGAGAATATGATAAACTAAACTTAATTTATAATATTTACAGTAAAAAACTATTCAAAACCCCTGACTTTATAATAAAAGGTAAGAGCATACTTGTAATTACAAGTATATACAGCTCTGTTCAAGTTTTAGAGATGGAATTAGACTAAAATTTCAAAATATGAACCATTCTCCTATTTACATAAATTAAAAGCAGAGACAAATTTTGTCACCAATTGCAATAGTGCATCGCATTGTAGTTATCGGTTTTTTTTTCTGTTCCTGCAATGCATTGATTTGCAATGACTGCAGAGATGTATTGCTCTGTATATGTGAAATTTCAATGTTTTGTATATAAGAAATTCAATGTTCTGCTGGAATTCAATGATTCTTAGCAATGAATTGACATTATTTTGAACGAAACTCCAGTTTGGTTGAATAATCTTCTAAATGCTTTTAGATTATTCGACTAATAGTTTTGTAATATTTTCTGCAATTAATTCGTCCATTAACACTTCGACGACTATCCAGTACAACAAAAGTTTCTCCTAATTTATTCTCATAATTTCTTATCGTTATCTTTCTTGGTTTATCTATCGAATGATGGTTTATGTTATTTATGTTATGAAATGTAGGTTTATCTGTCGTTTATTTGTTTTTAATGAATTTAATTCCAAACTCAATATATATACTGCAGCGTAAGATGAAGTTTTGAAATATTGTTTGACGACGAAATTTCTCTAATGACAGCCACATAACGGAAAAAAATTTGTCTTTTTGAGAGGCACGTTAGCAGAATTAAAATTATTATTACTGATTGGGCATGTAGCTCTATTTGTAGAAGATTTATTGAATGTCATTTTCCTCTGTGTTATAAGTACGTGATTTTATCTGCTTAAAAGATAATAGTAAATTCATGTCCATTATGTGCTATTTATTGTAATAAAATTATAGTTTCTTCATGTTGTACTTATATGGCTTGCTTATTTTGGTCGAATTTAAAAAAAAACTGTGAACTCACGTCTCAATTTTGACCATTCTCTTAATTCGGCTACGTGACTTTTTTTCTGGGCGACTTGGGAAGAGTTAAATTGCTCTGCTTGGAAGATCCAGCCTCATAAACGATGATCATTTGGAAGTGCTTCAAACTCAAATAAGTACGTCAGAGAAAATACTTGAGGAAAGAGAAGTAAGACTTCAATTGAGAGAAATCATCTGCAATTCCTTCTTCCACTTCAAATCTACCACTTCGAAGCCTGTCTCTTGCAACAAAAGTGTCTCCAAATTACATAATTTCAAATCGTATCATTCAAATCATATCAAATCGTATCATTATCTTGGTTGGTTTATCTCTCATTATGAATTTCCTTCTAATCTCAATTTATACCGTAGCTAAGACGAAATTTTGAAATATTATTTGACGATGAACATCCATTTTTCTCTAATGACAGTCACATGGCAGAAAAAATGGCGCCTTTTTGATACGAACAACAGCAAAATTAAAATTATTTCTGTGGAGTGGGCATGTAGCTCTATCTGTAGAACACTTATTGAGTTATATGCTCATGTGTAGTACAAGTATGTGACTTTATTTGCTATAATAATAATAATAGTAAAATAATGGTCATATGGTATTTATTGCAATAAAAGCATAGTTTCTTCATGTTGTACTTATATGGGTTGCTTATTTTGGTCGAATTTAAAAGAACCGTGAACTCACGCCTCAATTTAGATCATTCTCTTAATTCGGCTACGTGACTTTTTTCTAGGAGACTTGGGAAGAGTTAAATTGCTCTGCTTGGAGATCGGGCCACATAAACGATGGCCATTTGGAAGTACTTCAAACTCAAATAAGTGCGGCAGAGAAGTAAGACTTTAATTCAGGAGAAACATCTGCAATTCCTTCTTCCACTTAAAACCTACCAATTCGACGCCTGTCTGTTACAACAAAAGTTTTTCCAAATTTAGTCTTTCAATATCGTATCGGCATCTTGGAGATTGGTTTATATCCTGTTATGAATTTCCTTCTAAACTCAATATATATCGTATCGTAAGACAACATTTTTAAATATTATTTTACGGCGAAACTTCTTGTTCTCTAATGACAGAAAATGGTGTCTTTTGGATGCGCACATTAGCAGAATTAAAATTATCGTTGCGGATTGGGCATGTAGAACATTTATTGAATTATATGTTCATCTGAATTGAGAAAATACTTGATTAAAGAGAATAAGACTTCAGCTGAAAAAAAACACCTGCAATTTCTTTTCCATTTAAAATCTACCACTTCGAAGTCTGCCCATTACTACAAAATGGACAGACAGTTTTAAGAAATTTTTAAATAATATTTGACGACGAAACTTCGTTTCTCTAATTGCAACCAGAAAAAATGGTGCATTTTTGACACGCAGGCACGTTAGCAGAATTAAAATTATCGTTGTGGATTTGGCACATAGGTATATCTGTACAGCATTTATAGAATTATATGTTCATGTAAAAGGATAATAGTAAAATCATGGCAATATGATATTTATTGCATTAAAATTATAGTTTCTTAATGTTGTTCTTATATTGCTGGCTTATTTTGGTCGAATTTAAAAGAACTGTGAACTCACGTCTCAATTTTTGACCATTCTCTTAATTCGGCTACGTGACTTTTTTTCTGGGCGACTTGGGAAGAGTTAAATTGCTCTGCTTGGAAGATCCAGCCTCATAAACGATGGCCATTTGGAAGTGCTTCAAACTCAAATAAGTGCGTCAGAGAAAATACTTGAGGAAAGGCTTCAGTTGAAGGAAAACATCTGCCAGTTCGAGACCTGGCAATATTGACGGGGTTCTGGAATGAATTCGTTTTTTAGAATGCTTCACTTTGCTCCAAGTTATTCCGAGTTCGAGGAAGTTGCAAGGGTTGGAACAGATAAAGTAGATATTTTTTATAACGGCAGATGAGACGTGTTTAAATTTCTTGCTTAAATTGAATATTTCCTCTGCGATTTTCATAAGAAATTCTCTTTCTGTTTAATGAAAGTTCTTCAAATTTGTTGACAAATAAATGTTTTTTTGTCTATATGTAAAAAATTTTAAACATTTTATGGTATAAACTTTTGAATTTGTTTTTATTAGAAAATGACTGTAAATATTATACAAATAAATGTTTACCAAAGCAGTAAAATTAAAAGCATATTAAAAGAAACACATTAATTTCCACTGTAGAGCATCTGATTTCCTTTTTCGATTCTTTTTTATTTAAGACAATACAATTAAAATGACTCTTTCTAAAATGGTAAAAAGTGCAGATTTTGCAAACTTCATTAAATTAAATAATTAATCTATCAAAATAAAGTTTGATTCTTCATTCAAATTTTACTTAAAAAATTTATAATTATGTTAAACATTCATTTCAAAGTTTTTTTTATGAACTTATATAATTATAACTATTATAAAATTATTTTTTACAAAATTACTTATGGACTTTTAATAGATTTATAATGAATTTCTTATCTTAATAATAATAAATAAATATTATTATTTACATTTTTATTTTTTATATTTATTTTATTTTATGTTTTATGCTTTATATTTTTATATTTTTTTAAATTATTAATTTTATAATCATTTTATAAATGCAAAATAAAACCGTGCTGATTTTAACATAAATATAGGTAGTTATATTCGTTTCTTTTTTACAAAATGATAAATAAGGTATGTACATTATTGTATCTATATGCTTATAGTATACTATAT
Source organism: Caerostris extrusa (assembly GCA_021605095.1). NCBI lineage: Eukaryota > Metazoa > Arthropoda > Arachnida > Araneae > Araneidae > Caerostris > Caerostris extrusa. The sequence continues at coordinate 17,785 of BPLR01013028.1, read as the reverse complement.
ATGTATAGCATATTGCATATGTATAGTATTATGTCTCTGTAAGCAATTTTAAAGAGAAAACAAAACCCCTAGTTCAATTTATTACAAAACTGTTGAATATTTTTTTATCATAAATAAAAAAATAATTATAGCTATTTTTACCTGAAAATCCAAATAAACACTTTTTAATAAGGAAAATAAAGATGGTTATGCTCTATGAACATTTTATTGTTAAAAAATTAATTATGGATATTTCTTAAACTTATTGAACATTTTATCCATTTAGTTAAAAAAATTATGAAAATTTCTTTAAAATTGAGCAATGCCGGAATCGTTATTATATCATTATTAAATAAAATTGTTATATGAGCATTTTTCGCTAAAAGAATTAACTATGGATATTTGTTAATGTTTCTGAACCTTTTTTATTCATGAAGATAAAAAATGTACAAACATTTCATCAAAGTCCCTATCATTATTTCAAAAAAAAAAAAATGCTCCATGATCATGCTATTGTTAAAAACAGTTAGTTATAGACGTTTCTTTGTCGTTATGAATATTTTATCCGTGAAAATTAAAAAAATATTTACAAAAACTTCATCAAAAGAACATTCACTGACATTATTTCAAAGAAAGTGCTCCATGATCATGATATTGCTAAAATAATTAGTTATGGACTTTATCATTTTATTCTTTAAATCTTATTATGTTATCATGTTGTTATTATCACATTATGCTAATACATAATTATTTATGGACGTTTCATAGTCGTAAGAATATTTCATTCGTGAGTATAAAAAAAATTAGCTACAAACATTTCTTCAAAAGACACAAAGTCACTATCATTATTTCAAAGACAATACTCCATGATCATGTTATCGCTAAAAATAATTAGTTATGGATATTTATTAGTCTGCATGAATATTTTATTTGCGAAGATAAAAATAGGTTACAAACAATTCATAAAAACACTGCAAAATCACTATTATTATTTTAAAGAAAATACTCCATGATCGTTTTATCAATAAAAATTAATTAGTATGGACGTTTCTTAATCTGTATGAATATGTTATTCTTAAAGAAAAAAAAAATTAGTTACAAACCTTTCATCAAAAAACAACAAAGTCTCAATCATTATTTTAAAGAAAATGTTCCATGAACCATTTATAAATAATTAGTTACGGACGTTTCTTAGTTGTTATGAATATTTTATCCGTGAAGATAAAAAAAAAATTAGTGACAAACATTTCATCAAAACACAGCAAAGTCACTATCATTATTTTATCAGAAAACAAAATAATTTGACAATTTTAACCAATAACACAAGAATTTTAAAAGCATTTTTGGATAAGTTCGTAAAGAAGCCATAGACAACTACACTAACAGAGCGAGAAGTTTAATTTTAATTTCTCTTAAAGAAGACAATGTCATTGAGTATTTTCTCCAAAGAAATCAAAGTCATTTTTCCTAACATTTAATCAGCAAAAAGAACGATAAGAACTTGAACATTTTCAATAACAATGCCAGTTCATTACTCATTTCTTTTAGAAAAAAAAAAAAAATAGAAATATGATTTTTAACAAACTACTGCAAACTTACTACCATTTTTTTCCTCCCTCACAAGATCTCAAAACTTTCATGTCGAACAAGATGAAGAAGTTTGTTTTCATTTTTAAAAACTAATATTAAAGCCAATCCCTTTTAAAGGAAAAAAAAAAAAACTTTACAGATTTCTTATTACAAACATTTCAAACAACAATCATCTTTTCCAGTGCAAAAATCCATCCCCCTCTTTTCCATTTCTCACATATTAACTCTGGTTGCATCCAATTCCATTCAGAGAGAGAAAAGGGGCATGACAGGTAATTTGCATGTCTTTCTCCAACTCTTTAACCCTACAAGAAACGCCATTTCCGATTGCAGGCCCCTTTCTTCACGATGGTGTGACGACCGGATTAGAGTGGATATGGAACTTTCTGCATGGACGACTCGCAGAAGTGCCTGGACAAAGAGCGCTCTGGGGCAGGTGGAGCGTAAAGTGAAATGTCCTCCACTTCCGTTCTGCACACGCTAATGAAGGCCTGCTTTCTTTCTTTTAATTTTGTTTTAATAAAGGGTTAAGCATGTGTGTTAGGTGGAGATCGTCGTGTTTTAAATATTGAATCCAGCTGGTGTCGGTGGCAGAAGGAAGTTAGATTGTTTTTTCCCTCAGTGTTTACGAATTATTTATTAACAAAATATGAAATTCATATACATTAATTGTTGTTGAAAGTGACAAGTAGTTTGATATTTTAATCTGAAAATTTTAAATGTAATTTTCTGATAAAGTGGCAATAATGCAATTTCGTAATATTGATAATATAGTAGTCTATTATAATATATTAGTTTATTACTTTAAAGATTATGACTAAAACAATGATTATGATCTTTAAGCAATAGAGATTATGATTCGAAAATCGAAATAATATTATTAGATATTAGCAATAGTATTAATAATTTGAAGTCACTAATCGTGATATACTTGTTTGTTATTTTAAACAATAAAGAATATGACTAAAACTTGTTGCTTAGTCATATTGTCACACGAAATTTAATTTAATTAATTTGAAACTCTAAAAAAACATTTATCTATAAGATAAATGTTTATCTATAAGATATCGAAATAATAATTTAGGTATTAACAATAAATTAATAATTAATAATTTGAAGTCAATTGATAATTGACAATTAATTTGACAATTAATAATTTTGAAGTCACTGATCATAATATATTGGTTTGTTATTTTACACAAGAACGATTATGATTAAACTTAATATGTGTTAAGTGGAGATCTGTTTTAAATATTGAATCCAGCTGGTGTTGGATGCATAAGGACGTCAAATAGTTGTTTTTTATTTTCAGTGTTTACGAATTATTTATTAACAAAATATTAAATTCACATGTATTAATTGTAATATTAAATTCACATACATTCACATGTAATAATTAATTGTTGAAAGTCCCAAATAATTTGATATTTTCATCTCAAAATTTTAAATAAAATTATCTGATAAAGTGGCAAGTACATAATTTGTTAATACTATTTATAATCTTGATACAACTGGTATATTATATTTAACTATTAATCACTACTTTAATACTTCAATTCTTGCTACTACAATGACTACTATACTTATTACTAATAGTGACTACTTTAATAATATAATAGTCAATCTTTGATATTTAATCTACTTTGATATATTGGTGTTGGATGCATAAGGAAGTTAAAAAATATTTTTTTTTTTTTTATTTTCAGTGTTTACGAATTATTTATTAACAAAATGTTAAATTCTCATATATTAATTGTTGTTGAAAGTTACAAATAATTTGATATTTTTAATCTGAAAATTTTAAATATAATTACTTGGTAAAGTAGAAATAATATAATTTGGTAATACTGATAATATAGTAGTCAATCATGATATATTGGTTTTTTATTTTAAACAATAAAGATTTCGACTAAAACTTATTGTTGATAGATACACGAAATTTGAAAATTTATTTAATCTGAAACTCTGTAAATAAATTAAACCTGATAAAATTGAAATTATACTGTTAGGTATTAATTATAATATTAATAATTTGAAGACGCTATTCACATTAAATTAGTTTGTTATTTTAAATAATAAAGATTATGACTAACACTGTTGATAGACATACACGATTTAATAATTTAATTAATCTAAAACTAAAATAAAATTATCGGATAATATCGAAGTAATACTCTTGGTATTAACATTAATAATAATAATTTGAAGTCGGTAATCCTAATAGATTGTTTTGTTATTTTAAATCATAAGGGTAGCCTGATGGCCAATTGTGGATATTTGGAGCTATGGGCATTTGTTATTGGTTCGGAATCCACGTTAAATACTAGGTCCCAGTCAAATTAGCCTAAAGTGTGCAAATAAAATGACCGTACAGCGACAAACCAAACAATAAGGATTACGATTAAAATGTGTTGGTGATAGTCACACGCGACTTAATTTAATTAATCTTAAACTCGAAAAAAGGTTTCTGATAAAATCAAATAATATTCTTAAGTATAACAATAATATTAATGATTTGAACTTCTAATCATAATGTATTGTTTTGCTATTTTAAACAATAAAGATTGTGACTAAAACTTGTTGGTGATAGTCCCACGCAATTTGATAATTTAATTAACCTAAATATCTGAAAATCAACTATTCAATAAAATTAAATAATACTATTAGGTATTAACAATAACATTAAAATCATAATTTGAACTTACTAATCTTAATATATTGGTTTGTTATTTTAAACAATAAATATTATGACTATTTTATGAAATATTCTATATGACGATTTTAAGAAATATTATATTTATATGAAATATTATGACTATTATAAACAATAAATATTATTATTAAAACTTGCTGGTGATAGTAACACGCAGTTTGTCAATATAATTAAACTAAAACAAAATGTTCCAATACAATTTAAATAATATTATATTATTATTAGCAAAATAATATTAATAATTTGAAGTCGCTTTTCTTAATAAATTGGTTTTTACTTTAAACAATATAGATTATGACTAACATCACGTAATAATATTTGAACAAGCACTTTTCTTGTTTCCTTGAGTTGAAGAAACTTTTCGTGTTTTTTTAATTAAAAATAATTGTTTTTCACTTCCGCTACTCACCAGCTAATGAGATCTTACTTCTGTCTTTTTTTCTTAATGATGCTTTAATAGAGGGGTAATCAAATGTGTGAGGAAAAATTCATTGTTTAAATATTGAACACCACTGCTATATCAGGTATACAAGGAAATTATATATATTTTAGTATGAAAAAAACAAGTAAGTTGAATTAAATGTTTTGTTTATTTTTAAATGCAAAATGTTTATGGCACTAGGCATATTTAAGTCAATTGTTTTAGATAGTCACGAGTAATTGAGCATTTCAATTCGGAACTCTATAATGGAATGGAAGAAATTTATTTAGTAATAGTCATGTTATTTACAAATAAAAAACTAATTAATCACGATGACATTGTTATGATTACGATAAATCAAAATAATATTTACTGTTCTCCCATACTCGTACTTAACAATGCAAATTAAAATTACTCAAAATCTTTTGCATTACATTTAAATTAACACTATTGAGGACATTTCCTTTTCTTTTAAAATATATTATATATATATATATATATATATATACACTGAAGTGACAAAAGTCATGGGATACCTCTTAATATCGTGTCGGCCCTCCTTTCGCCCGGCGAAGTGCAGCAACTCGACGTGGCAATGGACTCAACAAGTCGTTGGAAGTCTTCTGCAGGAATATTGAGCCATGCTGTCTCGATAGACGTCCATAATTGTGAAAGCGTTGATGGTGCTGGATTTTGGGCACGAACAGACCTCTCGATGATGTCCCATAAATGCTCGATGGGATTCATGTCGGGCGATCTAGATGGCCAGATCATTCGTTGGAATTGTCCAGAATGTTTTCAAACCAATCGCGAAAAGTTGTGGCCCGGTGACATGGCGCATTGTCATCCATAAAAATCCCATCGTTGTTTGGGTACATGAAGTCCATGAATGGCTGCAAGTGATCTCAAGTAGCTGAACATAAGCATTTCCAGTCAATGTTCGGTCCAGTCGCACCAGAGGACCAAGTCTATGCCATGAAAAAACAGCCCACACCATTACGGAGCCACCACCAGCTTGAACAGTGCCTTGCTGACAGTTTGGGTCCATGGCTTCGTGGGGTCTGCGCCACACTCGAACCCTACCATCAGCAGCTCTTACCAACTGAAATCGTGACTCTTCGGACCAGGCCACGGTTTTCCATTCATCTAGAGACCAACCGATATGCTCACGTGCCCACGAGAGTCGCTGCAAGCGATGTCGTTCTGTCAGTAAAGGCACTCGAGTCGGTCTTCTGCTGGAATAGCCCAAGAAAGCCAAATTTCTCCGCACAGTTCTAACAGACAAGTCCCTTGTACGTCCCACATTGATTTCTGCGGTTATTTGACGCAGTGTTGCTTGTCTGTTAGAATTTACGACTCTTTGCAGACGTCGCCGGTCTCGGTCGTTAAGTGCAGGCGGTCGACAACTGCGCTGTCCATGGTGGGATGGTATGCCTGAAATTTCATACTCTCGGCACACTCTTGACACAGGGGATCTGGGAATGTTGAATTCCTAACGATTTCCGAAATGGCATGACCCATGCGTCTAGCTCCAAGTAACATTCCGCGTTCAAAGTCTGTTAATTCCCGTCGTGCGGTCATCATCACGTCAAAACCTCTTCACATGAATAACTTGAACAGAAATGAAAGCTCTGCGAAAGCACTGCGCATTTATACCTGTTCTACGCGATGCTACTGCCATCTGAAAATTTGCATATTGCTATCCCATGACTTTTGTCACTTCAGTGTATATACATATATAACAGGTGGGCTAATAAGTTCATAAGCTGAGACATAGATGGCGCTACTAGTATTAAATCCATATGATTTTTAGTTAGCACTAACCTTCAAAAGACACGTGTGTAAATTTGACAGCTGTTGCACTATTAATGTGTAAGTTACAGCATTTTTAGTTTTCATCACGTGCAGTCCACTCGGCTGACTGTCGCTTGGACTCCGGTGTAGCCATCTTTCATCCATTGTCACATATCGACGTAAGAATTCGGGTTTATTACGATTGAACAGCTCCAAATACTGCTTAGAATCATCAATTCGGGGTTGTTTTGGGTCGATTGTGAGCTCTGTGCGGCACTCACTTTGAACAGAGCTTTCGCATATCCAAATATTCCTTCACGATATGTCCAGCGCGTTCCTTTGATATCTTTAGGTCCTCAACTATCTCAATCAACTTCACTTTACAGTTATCAGGTGCCCATTGCGTGCATCGTCCTCGGTGCTCATTTCGTCTCGTTTAAATTTAGCAAACCACTTCTCTACGGTTGATTTTTCCTGGTGCAAAGTCCGAATAATTTTATCAAGCCAAGCCTTGGCTTCAATTTTTTAAAGCAATGCTTTATTAACATGCGAAATTCCTTTTTATCCATTTTTTCAAACTAACAGAAGTTGCTTCACTAAAAATGCTACAACTCACATACTAATAGTGCAACAGCTGTCAAATTTATACACGTGTCTTTTGAAGGCTAGGGCTAACTAAAAATTATATGGATTTAACACTAGTAGCGCCATCTATTTGTCAGCCTACGAACTTTTAGCCCGAGTATATATGTTGTACTTTCTAAACTCGTACAACGAGCTCATCGCGACCGAAGCTGCATTTTTATAGGCTGAGACTATGATGTCTAGGGTATAATTTGAAAGTAAATTGAAGAAACAGAGTGTTTCTTTTAAGACCAACAGCCATTTAATGACGCACACTATTATTACACTATATCCTATTTGCATTGATTAATTTGTTACAAGTATATTCGTTATTCTCTTTCTCTCACTGAGTCCCATAGCTATCCCGTCGGCCGACAGTCTTCTCCTCATTTCATCTATAGGGGTCTGTTCCCTTCTCCTTGGGTCAACATTCATAGTTCTTCGCATGGTGAAAAGTATCTGTCAAAAACACAAAACCCGTTATGTGTCGCCGCCTGCTGATTAGCAGACAAACTAACCCCCCACACACACACATACAGATATATATATATATATATATATATATATATATATATATATATATATATGTATATATATATATATATATATATAGGGGGTATAGATAGGGGCTTGATGGCCGAATGGCTAGGCTCTGGCATTCGGTATCACAGGTATCGGGTTCAAATCTCGGCTTTGCCCATGGGTGTTGTAGTGGTTCGGAATCCACTTTAAGCCGTAGGCGTCCTGATAGGATCGCAGAGCGCTGCGGGGGGCATTGTTACTCAGCGTCCGTGGCTTACCATCAAGTTACACGCGCTACCTTGGGTAATGCAAAGTGAGTAACATCGGTGCAGCCCTTATGGCGAAGATCACGGTCTATTTGCCAGCTGCATTACAAGAGAAAAAAATAGATAGATATGGCCGAGGGATTGGTGCCTTATGTTTTGGGTTCGATTCCGGCGGTTGCCATGTGTATTTATAGTTGTTGGGAATCCACTCTAAACGCTAGATCCCTGTTTAATATGACTGTAGGACGTTGGGCGTATGACTGACAACCTTACTCCATAAAAAGAAAAAAAACATCCCCCCTGTCTCGAAATCTGGCAGTAGTCAGACGGCATTGTCCAACCATGGGGTTGTTAAGCCAATGAAGAAGAAGATAGATATAAATATAGAGCATATAATAATTTCTATTACTCAATTAAAGTTTAACAAATGCAGAAATTGATTCATTTGTAAGTATTAGCCTATTTTATTTTCAAAACTCACTAATTTTATTTATAATGATACGATACCTAAAATATCCATTCTTTTCCATAAGTTTAAAATCAAATCTTTGAAAAAACGTACTTCAACAGTCATTACAACATATAAGACCTTCAATTTAAATTTTAAACCCATTTATTGACTTTAAATTTTAAACTAAAACCGCCAATTATGATGACATTAAACTTAACTTGAAATTTGAATGAGGAATGTATAATTGTTCATCTTACATGTGTAATTGGTTGATTAATTCAATTATTAATATTTATTAATTCTATTATTATTATATATAGTTGATATATTAGATTTATAAAACAATATCAGGAAGTATATATAAATGTAAATTATAAAACATGTGCAATTTTTTTCGAATAATTATTATATATACATATATGATGCATATTTTATTCAAATTAAAAACACGAGGAAATTCCCCTAAATATATTTTATAATGTTACAAATTTTATAAATACAAAAAACGTTTCTTTTTAAATAAGTATTGTTTTATTGAATTATATTAAATATTTATATATGTTTTAAAATTCCCAAAAGAAAAAAATTTATTCACATAATAAATGAAATAATTTAAAAGTTCAGATCTATCAAAAAGAATTTAACCATTTTATGTTTAAGAGAATTTTCCGAAAACAATTATACTTTATTCCAAACAATATCTTTTTATTCAGTTAATTAAAAATAAAATGCTAATCTACAATGACAAATGAAATTTAGCATCGCAAATTTACTAAGCCACTAAAATAGAAAAATCCTTTTGCAAGTTGAAAGTCCATAACACAAAGTAATTAAAGATAATAATTGTATTATAGAAGTTGGAAACTCAGAGAAGCAGTTACAGTAAAAGAACAATGTTACTCTAAAAGCATTTCCCAGAATTCTTCAGCCAACTTTGTATGCAAAATAAAGATGTAAACTTCAATATACGACGGAACGGAAACGGTGGAAAAGATTAAGGACCAGCACAAGCAGCCCAGCTAATAGAATTGATTTAGCCATAAATTAAATCTCGTCATGGCAGCTCAGCGTTGGAGTTTGAAAAAACACAAGATGACAGCTTCCATGGGGAATTAAGATCTACGACTTTTGAAGAAGGGAAGGTCAAAAATGAGATAAAAGAATGATGGGAAAGTGGTTTTGCACTTTAAATTACTTTTGATAGTAATGAGGATTGTTTTCTTCTAATTTGGGTGTGTTCGAACATAATTTAGAGGGATTAACTTTGCCAGAAAAAGTTGCTCACAACATTGTGAAAATTGATTAAACACAGGTTAAATTTCAGAGCTTAAACGAGTGTATTTTGCTGTAAGATAAAAAAAATACTACAGAAAATGTAATGAGAAATGGCAGCATTATTAATTTTCATTATTAATTTTTGTTTATATTCTCATCTATTTTAACGAAATAATTTGTTTAGGTATATATTTTCTGGGATATTTTTCTTATAATTCTTTGCAACCAAAAATAAATGAGTAATAATTGTTTTACAGTTACGGTCTATAATTCCATACTGATTAAAATAATCAAACAACCAGAAGTAATTCACATCTAGTCCTCATAGATTAAAATCTGTGTATAATCTAAATATCCTTATGTAGAGATGAACATTTTATTTTATAATATTACAAATTTTATAAATACCAAAAAAAAAAAACTTTTCTTTTTAAATAATTATTGTTGTACTGAAATATTTTATATATTTATATTTATTTTAAAAATTCCTACAAAAAAAAATTTAAACACAATATTAAATGAAATAATTTAGAAATTCACATCTATCAAAAAGAATTTTCCATTTATAAAGAAAATTTTCGAAAATAATTATTCTTTATGCTAAACAATGTTGTTTGCTCCAGTTAATTAAAAATAAAATTTTAATCTACTATGACAAATGAAATTTAGCATCGCAAATTTACTAAGCCACTATAATAGAAAACCCTTTTGCAAATTGAAGTCCATACCACAAAGTAATTAAAGATAATAATTGTGTTATAGAAGCTGAAAACTCAAAGAAGCAGTTACAATAAAGAACAATGTTACTCTAAAGCATTTCCCAGAATTCTTCAGCCAACTTTGTATACAAAATAAAAGATGTAAACTTCCATATAATGCGCTTAGAGACTTTCCGTACTAATCACTATTATTTTTAAGTTAATTGAATAAATTAGCAGCTCTGAGGTCCAAAAGGAAAAAAGAGATGGCCCAGAAATTAAAACGACGACGTTGAAGCTTTCATCCAATCATGCCTAACAGTTTCACCCAAACATCGGAAGATTTGACATGTTAAAACGCACAAAATAGAATAACATGAAAGGCGTTAGGCCAAGTTATTTTTTTGTTAATTACGCTGGAAAAGATTAAGGACCAGCACAAAGCACCCCAACTAATAGAATTGATTTGGCCATAAATTAAATCTTGTCATGGCAGTTCAGGGTAGGAGTTGGAAGAAACACAGGATGACAGCTTCCATGGGAAATTAAGATCTACAACTTTGAAGGAGGGAAGGTTAAAAATGAGGTAAAGAATGATGGAAAAGTGGATTTTGCACTTTTAATTACTTTTGATAGTAATGAGGATTGTTTTCTTCTAATTTGGGTGTGTTCGAACATAATTTAAAGGGATTAACTTTGCCAGAAAAAGTTGATGACAACATTGTGAAAATTGATTAAACACAGGTTAAATGTCAAAACTTAAACGAGTGTATTTTGCCAAGATAAAAAGTTTTCAAGAAAATGTAATGAGAAATGGTAGCATTATTAATTTTCGTATTCTCAATTATTTTTAATGGAATAATTTGTTTAAGTATATATTTGCTGGGATTTTCTGAGAATTCTTTGCAAATGAATAATAATTGTTTGAAGTTACTGTTTTTTAAAATTAATTATCAAGTAACTAGAAGTTATTCATGTCTAGTCCTCATAGATTAAAATCTGTGTCTAATCTAAATATAAAATTATCAAGCAACCAAAAATAATTCATGTCTAGTCCTAGCAGATTAAAATCTGTGTATAATCGAAAGTTAATTATCTAGTAATCAGAAGTAATTCATGTCTAGTCCATACTGATTAAAATCTATTTATTCTCTAAATATAAATTTAATTGTCAAGTAACCAAGTAATTCACTTCTAGCTCTCATAGATTAAAAATCTGTGTATAATCTAAATATCCTTATGTAGAGATAAGCATATTATTTTTTAGAATATTACAAATTTTATACATACAAAAAAAACTTTTCTTTTTAAATAACTATTGTTTTACTAAAATATTTTATATATTTATATTTATTTTTTTTAATTCTTACAAAAATTTAAACACAAAATAAATGAAATAATATACAAATTCACATCTATCAAAAAGAATTTAACTATTTTATACTTAAGAAAATTTTCGGAAACCATTATACTTTACGCTAAACAATGTTGTTTTTCTACAGTTAATTAAAAATAAAATATTAAGCTACCATGACAAATGAAATTTAGCATCACAAATTTATTAAGCCACTAAAATAGAAAATCCTTTTGCCTGTTGGAAGTCCATAGCACAAAGTAATTAAAGATAATAATTGTATTATAGAAGCTGAAAACTCAGAGAAGCGGTTACAATAAAGAACATTGTGACTAAAAAAGCATTTTCCAGAATTCTTCACCCAACTTCGTATGCAAAATAAAAGATGTAAACTTCCATATAATGCGCTTAGAGACTTTTCCGTACTAATCACTATTATTTTTAAGTTAATTGAATAATTTAGCAGCTTTGAGGCGCCAAAAGGAAGGAGGAGATGGCCTAAATTAAAACGACGGCGTTGAAGCTTTCATCCAATCATGCCTAACAGTTTCACCCAAACATCGGAAGATTGACATGTTAAAACGCACAAAATAGAATAACATGAAAGACGTTAGGCCAAGTTATTTTTTTTAATTACGTTGGAAAAGATTAAGGACCAGCACAAAGCACCCCAGCTAATAAAATTGATTTGGCCATAAATTAAATCTTGTCATGGCGGCTCAGCGTTAGAGTTAGAAGAAACACAAGATGACAGCTTCCATGGGAAATTAAGATCTACAACTTTGAAGAGGGAAGGTTAAAAATGAGGTAAAAAAGAATGATGGAAAAGTGGATTTTGCACTTTTAATTACTTTTTGATAGTAATGTTTTATTGACTTTCTAGATAAAGCTTCATGGCAAGCATAATACTCGGAAAATTTAACTTAAGCATAACAGCTAACAAGTAGTGAAATGAATCCCACTAACATTATAAACTAAGTGAGCATCCCGCGGTTACCCTCGGTAGTTATGTTGGGGTAAAGAGTATCGCATATGTATGTATATCGATGTTTGGAATGTATATATCCTGAATCGAACATACGATTTTTATCAAGAAACACCCTGAGGAACGGAAAAAGCTAAATTAACGCGAATGAAACCGCGGGGTATCCACTTGTAAAAAAATATACTAATGAGATTTGTGTAATTGGGATTTTCACTGACAATAGTTTATATTAGTTAGTATATGCTCGCTCAGAGCGCGTACTCGGCGCCTGGTCTAGAAATTATAGATAATGTCAGAAAATTAAAAACGGTTTAGGCCCTTGTTACTTATTGGATTAAACAGTATGGCCTAAGACTGCAAAGTTTGGATACCCCTGCTTTCTAAACAATCAATCTAAATCAATTTCCTCTAAATATTTTTTTTATAACATTATAAATTTTGCCAAAATACAAAAGACGTTTCTAATTAAATAATTATTGTTTTAGAATTATTTTAAAAAGTTACATATTTTAAAAATTCTTAAGAAAAATTTAAACACAAAATAAATTAACTTACTTCACATAAATCAAAAGAATTTTTTACTATATATAATATTTTATACTATAATATTTTAAAAGAGAATTTTTCCGAAAACCATTATACTTTACTCTAAACAATGTTGTTTTTTCTTTTCAGTTAATTAAAAATAAAATATTAGCTACCGACAAATGAAATTTAGCATCGAAAATTTATTAAGCCACTAAAATAGAAAATCCTTTTTGCAAATTGAAGTCCATACCACAAAGTAATTAAAGATAATAATTGCGTTATAGAAGCTGAAAAACTCAGAGAAATGGTTACAATAAAGAACATTGTGACTAAAAGCATTTTCAAGAATTCTTCAGCCAACTTTGTATGCAAAATAAAAGATGTAAACTTCCATATAATGCGCTTAGAGACTTTCCGTACTAATCACTATTATTTTTAAGTTAATTGAATAAATTAGCAGCCTTGAGGCATCAAAAGGAAAGAGATGGCCCCAAAATTAAAACGACGGCGTTGAAGCTTTCATCCAATCATGCTAACAGTTTCACCCAAACATCTGAAGATTTGACATGTTAAAACGCACAAAATAAGAACATAACATGAAAGGCGTTAGGCCAAGACATTTTTTGTTAATTACTTTGGAAAAGATTAAGGACCAGCACAAAAGCACCAATAATAGAATTGATTTAGCCCATAAATTAAATCTTGTCATGGCGGCTCAGCGTTAGGGTTAAAAACACAAGATGACAGCTTCCATGGAAATTAAGATCTACAACTTTTGAAGAAGGGGAAAGGTCAAAAATGAAAAAAAGAATGATGGAAAGTGGATTTTGCACTTTTAATTACTTTTGATAGTAATGAGGATTGTTTCTTCTAATTTTGGATGTGTTCGAACATAATTTAGAGGGGATTAATTTTTGCCAGAAAAGTTGATAACAACATTGTGAAAATTGATTAAACACAGGTTAAATGTCAGAGCTTAAACGAGTGTATTTTTGCTGTAGATTAAAAGTATTCGTGAAAATGTAATGAGAAATGGTAGTAATATTAATTTTTATATTCTCAACTATTTTAATGGAATAATTTGTTCAAGTATACATTTGCTGGAATTTTTCTTAGAATTCTTCTCAAATGAATAATAATTGTTTTGATAACTGTTTTTAGAGTTAATTATCAAGTGACCAGAAATAATTCATATCTAGCCTTCACAGATTAAAATCGATGTATAATGTAAATATAAAGTTAACTATCAAAGTAACCAGAAATAATTCCTGTCTAGTCCTCACTGATTAAAACATATCTATAATCTAAATATAAAGTTAATTATCAAGATTAGGTTTGTGAATTTTATGTATAAATCATCAAATATGTATAAATCACCAAGGTTTGTGATTTATACATGCTTTGTTCATAGGGCTGACTACCCTACGCATAAAAAGAAAAAGCCATCCCCTGTATCAAAATCTGATAGTAGTCAAGCCTTGGTTCACCATGGGGGCTGTTGCACTAATGGAGAAGAAGATTATCTATAACTATAAAGTATATAACATATTTTTAATGCTAATTTTGTTTAACTAATCCAGTTAAGTACTTCATTTGTAAGTATTAGACTATTTTATTTGCAAAACTTACTTATTATATTCCTAATTATACCATATAAGAATATCAGTTATTTTCCCTAAATTTAAAATAAAATCTTTGAAAAATGTTCTTCAACTGTCATTACAACATATAATACGATATACCAATATAAACAAGACTAATTAGAATAATTTACAAGTTCATATCTATCACAAAAAATTGAATTATTTCATACTTAAGAGAATTTTCTCCAAACAATTATATTTTACAACAAACAATGTCTTTTTTTTTTCAGTTATTTAGAAATAAAATATTAATCGACCGTGACAAATGAAATTTAGCATCCAAATTTTATAAATACAAAAAAAAATTTCTTTTAAATAATTATTGTTGTACTGAAATATTTTATGTATTTATATTTATTTAAAAAAATTCCTACAAGAAAAATTTAAACACAAAATTAAATGAAATAATTTACAAATTCACATCTATCAAAAGAATTTTCCAAAGAAAATTTTCGAAAATAATTATACTTTATGCTAAAGAATGTTGTTTGCTCAGTTAATTAGAAATAAAATGCTAATCTACCATGACAAATGAAATTTAGCATCGCAAATTTACTAAGCCACTATAATAGAAAATCCTTTTTGCAAATTGAAGTCCATACCACAAAGTAATTTAAAGATAATAATTGTGTTATAGAAGCTGAAAACTCAGAGAAGCGATTACAATAAAGAACATTGTTACTAAAAGCATTTTCCCAGAATTCTTCAGCCAACTTTGTATGCAAAATTAAAGATGTAAACTTCCATATAGTGCGCTTAGAGACTTTCCCGTACTAATCACTATTATTTTTAAGTTAATTGAATAAATCAGCAGCTCTGAGGTCGAAAAGGAAAAGAGATGGCCCAAGAATTAAAACGACGGCGTTGAAGCTTTCATCCAATCCTGCCTAACAGTTTCCCAAACATCCTGAAGATTTGACATGTTAAAACGCACAAAATAGAACAACATGAAAGGCGTTAGGCCAAGACATTTTTGTTAATTACGTTGGAAAAGATTAAGGACCAGCACAAAGCATCCCAGCTAATAGATTGATTTAGCCATAAATTAAATCTTTTCGTCATGGCAGCTCAGCGTTGGAGTTGGAAGAAACACAATATGACAGCTTCCATGAAATTAAGATCTACAACTTTTGAAAAGAGGAAGGTCAAAAATGGAGATAAAGAATGATGGAAAAGTGGATTTTGCACTTTTAATTACTTTTGATAGTAATAAGGATTGTTTTCTTCTAATTTTAGTGTGTTCGAACATAATTTAGAGGGATTAACTTTGCCAGAAAAAAGTTGATGACAACATTGTGAAAATTGATTAAACGCAGGTTAAATGTCAGGACTTAAATGAGTGTATTTGCTGTAAGATAAAAATATTCCAGACAATGTAATGAGAAATGGTAAGCATTATTAATTTTCATATTCTCAACTATTTTAATGGAATAACTTGTTTAAGTATATATTTGCTGGGATTTTTTTCAAATGAGAATTGTTTGCAAATGAATAATAATTGTTTCAAGAAGTTACTGTTTTTAAACTTGTTATCAAGTAACTAGAAGTTATTCATGTCTAGTCCTCGCTGATTAAAATCTGTGTATAATCTAAATATAAAGTTAATTATCAAGCAACCAAAAATAATTCATGTCTAGTCCAGCAGATTAAAATCTGTGAATAATCAAACTCAAAGTTAATTATAAAGTAGCCAGTGTAATTCATGTCTAGTAATTCATGTATAATCATAGTCCAAGTAAAATTTATTCTCACAGATTAAAATCTGTGTATTTATACTCTAAATATAAATTTAATTGTCAAGTAACCAGAAGTAATTCGCGTCTAGTCCTCATAGATTAAAATATGTGTATAATCTAAATATCCTTATGTAGAGATGAACATATTATTTTTATAATATTACAAATTTTATAAATACAAAAATACTTTTCTTTTTAAATAACTATTGTTTTACTGAAATATTTATATATTTATATTTATTTTAAAAATTCTTACAAAAAATTTAAACACAAAATAAATGAAATAATATACAAATTCACATCTATCAAAAAGAATTTAACTATTTTATGTAAAAAAATTTTCGGAAACCATTATGCTTTACGCTAAACAATGTTGTTTTTCTCAGTTAATTAAAAATAAAATAATTAAGCTACCATGACAAATGAAATTTAGCATCGAATTTATTAAGCCACTAAAATAGAAAATCCTTTTGCCTGTTGGAAGTCCATAGCACAAAGTAATTAAAGATAATATTATTATAGAAGCTGAAAAAACTCAGAGAGAAGCGGTTACAATAAAGAATTTGTTGTGACTAAAAGCATTTTCAAATTCTTCAGCCAACTTTGTATGCAAAATAAAAGATGTAAACTTCCATATAATGCGCTTAGAGACTTTCCCATTACTAATCACTATTATTTTTAAGTTAATTGAATAAGTGGCTTGGGCGCCAAAAGGAAGGGAGATGGCCTAAGAATTAAAACGACGGCGTTGAAGCTTTCATCCAATCATGCCTAACAGTTTCACCCGAACATCTGAAGATTTGACATGTTAAAACGCACAAAATAGAACAACATGAAAGGCGTTAGGCCAAGACATTTTTTGTTAATTACTTTGGAAAAGATTAAAGACCAGCACAAAAGCATCCAGCTAATAGAATTGATTTAGCCATAAATTAAATCTTGTCATGGCGGCTCAGCGTTAGAGTTGGAAGAAACACAAGATGACAGCTTCCATGGGAAATTAAGATCTACAACTTTGAAGGAGGGAAGGTCAAAAATGAGATAAAAGAATGATGGAAAAGTGGATTTTTGCACTTTTAATTACTTTTGATAGTAATAAGGATTGTTTTCTTCTAATTTGGGTGGGTTCGAACATAATTTAGAGGGATTAACTTTGCCAGAAAAAGTTGATGACAACATTGTGAAAAATTGATTAAACACAGGTTA
>BPLR01013027.1:0-18376 GCA_021605095.1 Caerostris extrusa | reverse complement strand
TCTAAGCAGACTTCATTCATATGGTTTAATTTAGAAATTTATTTTCTATCTTCTGTTAACAATTCCAAAATTGCGTTGTCTCCATTTTTTTCTTTTCCTAAACCATATTCAGTCTTTATTAAATCATTTTTAACATTGAAATCCAGAATGTCATTTGTATTTTTTTTTTGTAACCAGCATGAGTTGAGAGGTAGTTTTTTTTTTAAATGCTGAGCGTTTTTTATCTATCTTTGCCACTAAAAAGGTGGGTAGAAAAGAAATAAATAAAATAGATTCAGCATAAGCTATGATGCAATATAAAACTTGTTATACCACATTGTAGCATATTTCTCTGAGAAAAGTTGTAGCATTTCGTTCCCAGAAGAGAATGTGTATTCATTAACAGCAGCATAACAACCTATCACTCTAATTTGACAGCAGATAATCAGTGTTGTGGATATTTATATTACATGCATTTAGTGTTTTGTACTAATGAAAACGACCCGTCACTCAAATCTAATAATGCCATGGATAGGGAGATCTCATAAAAATTAGCGATTGTCTGTGCAGGACCTTCACAGGTCGAAACAATTACCTATGGAATATGGATATGTCATGAGTTGTTGCATCGTGATTGGTGATAGACCATGGACTGAGGAAGTGTCAACCCCAAAGAGTGACTGATTAGTGATCCCTTGGCTGATTTTCTTAACGGTAGGTTTTTAAGTTACAGAAAAGAATTTTGAAATCAGAAAAATTTCAAATTAGAGAAGTAATTACAGAAACTATTACGATTTTGTAGAAGAATAAAAAGAAAATTCGTTATTTAAAATATTTTTGTTAATACTAATTTGCAATAAATAGAGTCTCAATAAATATATATATAGAGTTATATATATATATATATATATATATATATATATATATATATATATATATATATATATATACTTACTTCTTGAAGTCGGGTAGTTAAAGTTCTAATATAGACGATGTTACAACACCCTCACTTTGCTACCCAATAGCCTCATGGTTAACATCTGGAGTTTTTAACATTTCTACCTTCTTCTTTGATCCCATTAAGAAAGACTTTTCCATCTACAGATTTATAATATTTGTCCTCGGCATAGACATGTAAGATTTATGTTAGACAACTTTGTGGAGTTCGAACCTAGTTTTCTTAATGTAAATGATCAACATGTAATTCATTACACAGCTCCAGTCCATTAAGTTCATATAATAAAAAACTATTTTTTTATTTTTATTAATTAAAATATTAATCAAAATTATCAAATTAGTTCAATGCAACATAAATTACTTTTAATTTATTAATAAAATGTGCTTCTTGAAAGTATTATAAAAAAATATTCATAATGAAATACCTATAACTGTTAGGGCGAGTGAAATATTGCTTCACATAAAAATAAACAACTTTTCCCATTAAACCTCGATAAATCCAGTAAGTTATTTCATTGAAGCTTTCTGTGCTATTGCAAGCAACATTATTTCTAAAGAGAAAATGGTTTTCCTAATGGTATGAAGTCATCAATAATGTTACGCGCAGTTGTTTCATTTCTAATTTTGTACTGTTTTTCTTGAATAATATATATCAAGACCTCATGAATTATTCACTCTTTTTGTTGCTCTCATATGAGGACTGTCTTTGGCATTTGGTAATAAGCACTTGTTGACTCAAGACATTTTAGTGCAGTTTTGCCAGGACATTACGTTTCGAAATTAAGCTGAATGACTGTTTTGGGAGCAATTAGCCCTGGCTTCTCCCAACTTTGAATTAAGAGATTAGATTTCTCTTAATGCTTTAACAGACTGGCGTTTGCTGTACTTCTGCGGAACTTCCCTTATAGGTGTGGGTAATGGGATTCTCTCCACAACAAAGCAATTGAAACAATCTCTAAAACACCCATGTAACATGTGCATGTGGCACATTTACCTTTCTTGTATAATTTGTTCTATATTTCTCATTGTTAATATTCAGCTCCTTTGCTTGTTGAAGGATTACAAATAGAGCAATTTACCAGATGCGCTAAAGTTCTAAGGTGCAATTTCTTTAAAAGATATGAACAAGTAACATAAAAAAAAAAATTTAAGTCAATTCCTACTTTTTTTCATTATATTGCAGAAAAGTAAAAATAAATAAATTTTAAATAAAATAAACAAATAAATTTACAAAGAAAATTAATTTACAAATAACACAAATAAAAACAAACTTTACAAATAAATTTTAATTTTCTCTCTTACATCTGGCGCCATCTATTATTAGATACAAGAAACTTAAATCTAAAAAATTAATTAATTAATTAAATTTAAATACTGAATTCATATTTGAAAAAAAACTGTATTAACATCGAGTGTCATCCACTACAAGTTCAAAAAAACTGTATTTGAACTTAAGTGGATGAATAAAAAGTATTTTATGAACGATTGAAAATTTCAGCAAGATATATATAGGGAGATTGTGAACTAATTGATTTTGATATATGATATATGGCGGATATGATGTATATAATATATATGATTTTGTATATCAAAATGGATCTTGGTGGGTATGTTGCACCATAATTTAAAAACTACAACACTTAATGTCTTATTTTGTTTTTATCAAAATCATTATTCTTTTACTTGGTGTAAACAAAATCTCAAAAAAATTTTAACTATTTATTTTTAAATCAATCAAAAAATCATATTTTATTTTATGTAGGAGGGGAAGAGGTTTTAAATACAGACAAGGGGATCTTTTGTGGCGTGGTCGCTTCATCTACAGCTTTTTTATCTTTAGAAATTTTCTTGAAATTAAAATGATAAATTTTTATGTTTATAGGATTGTGTTCGTTCATGACATTTTTATGTTTATTCAAACGCTATATTATATAGTTTTATTTACATTTTACAAACATAAATTCTTTTTTATACATAAATAGTTATCCAGAATACTTTTTTTTACAAATTGTCCAAAGAGAATTAAATTTCACCTTTTTTTCCTAAAAAAGGCGTATAGATTTTCTCATCATAAATAGTTATCCAGAATACTTTTTTTTTTTTTACAAATTGTCAAACGAGAATTAACCCATTTCACCTTTTTTTTCTAATAAAAGACGTATAGATTTCTCACATCTACAGTCATATACACATTGCAAGTTTTTTTCCGAGATTTATGAGATGCCACTGCAGGAATTTTGTCTAATCGTAGTGATACAGTGTGCGTGCTGTATAGTTGGTCATCTCCTGGTACATACTGGATAACGCTGAATCTACAGTTCCAGCTGAGAAAGGCTTCAGATTAAAATGACAGGCGATAAAAAAAAGCATAAATGCTAAATAATCTACGATTTAAAAAATTGTTCAGTAAGAGGATAAGTAGCTTATAATATATCAAATTAAATGATTATAATAAAATTATTATAATATATCAAATTAAATGATTATAATTAAATTATTATAATGTATCAAATTAAATGATTATAATAAAATTATTGTAATATATCAAATTAAATGATTATAATTAAATTATTATATATATCAAATTAAATGATTATAATTAAATCACGCGTAAAACTGAGTCTCACTAAATTTTGTTTAAATTAATTTCATCACCTGCAACTAATTTCTCTTTTAATAAACATTTATCAAAAATCATGGTAGCTTTTAAAAATATTAACTAAATAGCTGGATAATAAATCAGTCTAAATATTTATTTGTCTCCACTTGATTTAAATAATAGAGTAAAATAAATGATTTCAAAATTTAAATAAATACGAATTTTTTGTATAGAAAAAGCTGACGAAATCATTTCTTCCTCTTTAACTTCGACAAATAACTTTTATAAATACAACAATGCAAAACTTCGTTTGAATTAAAGAAACCTAAATATTTTTTGTTATTTGATCCGAAAGAAATAAAATCTAATTGAATTTAACGAGTTGTTATTTGCTCGACATTAAAGTAGACAAGACATAAAAGGAATCTTAAAAACAAAACAATGGGTATTCAGATAAATATACCACATAAATAAAGTTTATTTCTGATCTATTTATTTTTATTAAACAAAATGTATTAGACAAAAAAAATAATCTGTTTTACAAATAAAAATTTTTTTTATGCTAAGTAACAAATTCACGCCTGTGTTCCTTACAAAAAAATATCAAATCGCATTAAGTAGAGATTATAACAAAGAACAAATTTTTACAAAGAAAACCTCTTTATTCAAACGAATGAGAAATTATTGTTTTAAAGCATTGTTGTTTTAAGAACTGTTTTTATTGTTTTATGATTACGATATAAAAACAAAGCCTTTTAAAAAAGAATATCATAGGTAAGAAAATAATATAAATAAAAATATGAACAAATGTTGTACTTTTTTATTGACTTGGAGTTTCTTTTTTAGGGATTAAATCAAAAATTAAATGTCATATAAAATAAAACTACATTATTTTAGCATTTTTATTTCAAATTAAACACTCTTGCCCCCCTCCCATTTTTGGGGTCTAATGGATACATAATTACGAAAAATAATTACTTAAATAACAACGAAAAATTGTATTTTTTAAAAGTAGACTAATTAATCTAAATTACAAGAGTTTTATTTTCGTTTCTTGATTTTGAAGTTTATGAATTTAAAAGTCATTAAAGTAATAGAAAGATACTTTTAATGATAAATATGCTTTTCTATTCGAGTCCCGGCGGGGCCATGGATTTTTGTAGTGGTTCGGCATCCTCTTTAAACCGTAGGTCCTGATTTGATATGACTGTAGAAGCATTGAGCGTAGGGCTGACAATCCTACCCCGTAAAAAGAAAACATCTCTTGTTTCGAATCTGCCAGTAGGCAAACGGCCATGGTCCGACATGAACTGTAGTGCCGGAGAGTTAGTTAGTACTTTTGTATAAGAACCATTTTTCCTGTGCATGTCTTTCCTAAATACCAATTAAATATAGTATATTTACTACTTTTAAAACAAATTATATGTAAAATGACAAATATATAGATGTCCGAATACTGTATTGCACAAATTAAAAGAGGTGATAGTACTCATCAAGACGGACAAGACAATATTTGCAATGGTCCCTAGTATTGCATTCCATTTAGAGTATCAGAAAATCGTTAAATTAAATGTCAACGAAAAAGAGAATTACTAAATGGTAAGATCCCATTTCATATTGAAAAAACGTGGATGTTTAACGTGACTTCCTAATGTGTTATTGTACTGTACCAACGACTAATGAAAGATTACTGTATCCTCTCAAAGACTTTTTGTCTTATTTATCCGGTCAACTGCAATAGTAACTCTCGCATAAGGTCTTTCACGGAGTCCATATGTATTTTGTACAATAACAATTTCATGTTCCACATTTATAAACTTTTTAACACTAAAGATATGATGCCTTTAAAGAACATTCATGTTAGGCGGTGAGGAACCAATTAGATCTAGATCTACTTATTGGCGATGTTTCTTTTACTGAACATTTACATACAAATATGTTTGAAAGAGATTTCTAGAGAAGCATTCCTTTACAGAAAGACAGATACATCAATCAGAAGAGTGGAAATTTCGTTGTTGGATAAGTTTCGGCGAACTCTTCTCTTACTTTCTGCGTGGAATACGGCTCAAGGTTAAATTGCCAATGTTAAATATTATTAGCAATTTTTTGGCACAAACAGTTTACTGATAACCTGCAAAATATATTCAATTATGCTATCATTTAGTCGTGTGTTCAAGTATCATTAAAATATCAAAATATCTTTAAAAACAAATTTCGTCAAAAAATCTCATGTATAGCATTCAAAGTAAATTTATAACAAATTAGTCCTAGCGATCAAATTTCACCATCTATAATATTCTTCGTAAGGAGGCTGATGGTCGAGTGATGTCAAAGGTTTCGGATTCGAGTACCATGAGTGCCATGGATGCTTGCATTAGTCGGGAACCACATTAACCCGTAGATCCCGGTCTAACATGACTCTAGGCAAAGTACTGACTCGTACAAAGTACTCCCGTAATAAAGAAAACATTTGATGTTTCGAATCTGCCAGTAGGCAGACGGCCTTGGAATTATTTTTATTAAACCTATATTGCCTAATATTTCTGGATTACTTTCCATTAAACGAGTTGGAAAAAGTATATGAAAAAAAAATGTAATGGGCAATAATTTAATTTCTTGAAATAAAATTTACTCTGACAGGTTGTGATAGAATATTTCAGGAAATTAATAGAAAATTAGCTGAAGAGAAAAAAAAAGATCCGCTGTATAGTGCATGCCACCAACATTGTCTTCTCCTAGGATAGCTTAAGTGCACCATTACTGACAGATTTTAAAATAATTATGGAAAATAAACTTTGCTCACATTATTTTTAAAATTTAACTACCTTAATTTCGGGGATATAGTATATTAATTACGTGTATAATATTTTCTTATTATCATTTTCTACTCTGTTTAAAATATGGGGAATTATAAATTTAAATTTAAATAATAATATAATAAATTTATATACTGTTATATATTTCACGAGATAATAAGATAACATTTTCAGTTCGAAGCAAACTAAAATTTCATTATAATATAACTATATATATTTTTTTTGTTATTGTTGTTGCATACATATTAAATTTTCATTTTGGAACTGCAGCATGTATTTTTGAACCATTTAAAAAAAAAATTTATTGATGAGAGGAAAATTATTGAATTATTAGATATTTTATATATGAGATAAAATTTTGAATTCGAAACAAATAAAAATTTAACTTTAATATAAGTGTTCTTCATACGTCTTTTAATTTCCTGTCATACATATATTAAATTTACAATTTCAAATAGTAATATCTTTTACATCATTTTAACTTTGTTGAATATTATTCTTAAAGATAACATAAAACATTTCATATAGCTCAATCCAATTTGAAAATGTATTTTTAAGTATGTGAATTTGAAAATGTCATATACTTAAAAATATATAATTTGTTTTTTTTTTTTCTATTTTTCTTTCCATTTTCGGGAATATAGATAAAATAAAAAAAAAATTTTAAAAGCTAATATTTTTAAAAATAATAATTAATAATTTATTATAACATGCAATAATATGCTGCTTCAGTGACAGCTAATAACAGCTTAATTATTGAATATTGAAACAGAAATATGTTTAAAACTCAAATCAATTTTTTTCTTCAATTTTATATTATTTCAGAATTTTTAATGTTATATTTACTACTGAAAAAATAAATAAATGTTATTCTCAACGCCATAGTATTAGAAATGTTTGCTTTGTAGCTAACATAAACATAGATATTTCAAATTAATTTTACAATCTTCAAGTCTTAACTTCCAATTTATAACTTAAAAAGATTGATTAAAATACGAAAAAAAGTTACATTTATTCTTTTCAATATATAATTTTTTAATAATTAAATAATAATATTATATGATTTTTAATTAATAATTTTTATTCACTTATATAATAACGAATATATATCTTTATTACATATTCGATCTAAATACACTCATGACCATAAATTAAGGATAACGAAGTTCAGGCAAAGAAAGAGACAGAAGCAAAACAAATTTGACTTATTTGTAAAGTCTATTTATTAAACAAAAGGTAAAGAGCAAACAAGATGCTATATGTTTGGCATAATTAATAAAAATTGCGATTTTTACTCCCTGGAGTAAATTTCAAAAAAGAACCTATTTACAAAAAACAGCATAACATGGTTAGTATGATGGTTAATATGGAGTATGTCTCCCGGACGATGCAATACAGGCCTTACAACGCCTAGGCATGCTGAGTATCAAATTATCAATCTGACCTTGGGAAATATTACACCACTCATCAAGCAATGACCTCCGAAGTTCCGGTTGACAGGTGGGAGGGGGTTGACGGGCTGCAATTCGTCGGCCAAGCATATCCCACACATGCTCTATTGGATTCAAGTCCGGTGAGTATGCTGGCCAATCCATACGGGTGATATCCACCAATTGAAGGCATTTGTCTACAATGTTTGCACGGTGAGGACGGGCGTCGTCATTCATAAACAGAAATTCAGCACCCATGGCGCCCCGAAACAAACGTACATGTTGTTCCAGAATGACATCCCGATAGATGTGGCCTATCATCTTTACACTCTGAACATGCAGGTCAGTTCAGGAACCAAGAATAATTTCTCCCCAAACGAGCGCCATCCTGCACCACCGTAACGGTGTCGTTCAATGGTGTTCTCTTGGTGGTAACGGGTACCTGAAAAAAAGAATGAAAGTCCGGCGAGATATGAAAGTCCGGCGAGAATCAGACTGCAAACTAAACCTGGACTCGTCGGAAAACATCACACAAGACCACTGTTGCGGTGTCCACAATGCATGCTCTCTACTCCAGGTTAATCGCAGGTGACAGTGAGTTGCGGTAAGTGGAACACATCTGACAGGCCTACTAGCATATAGACCAATGTGCCCTCAGCGTCTGTACATGGTCTTCCTTGACACTGTCGTACCGGTAGCTGAAGAGAGCTGACGAGACAGGTCTGATGCTGTGCTCCGTCTGTTTCTTTTGGCAGTAACTGCTAAATACCGGTCCTCATTCGGCGTTGTAAATCGGGGGCGACCTGTGCTGTAACATCTATTCACATTACCATCATCTTGGAATCGTTGCCAAAACCTGGAGATGACACTCTGGGCGATTCCAAGTTCCTCGGATACTTCCAGCTGGGTGCGTCCACATTCCAGTCGTCCGATAATTCTACCACGTAAAAAATCATCCAAATGCTTCCTTTTGTGCATAACTGGAACTGCGGTTATTGCACTGAAATGCTTTTAAAGCGCTTGTGAACAATTTTACTTCTTTGCCACCATTCCTTATATACACCTCTCTTACACTCTCGTCATTGTGACGTACTACTTGTGACGTTTCCTGTAATTTGCATATTCTTCTTCAAGATGTGTGTGATAATTCTACAGGTGAAATTTTTATTTTAGAGTTTAATTTCTGTGTGATTCTGAATTATCCTTAATTAATGGACATGAGTGTACTATAAGACATATACTCTGTTTTATCAAAAATTAAGAAAAGTAAACAAAAAATTACCTTGAAATTTCTGTAAATTGGAATTTATTAAAATTTGACAAAAACGTCAATTATAATGATTGATTAATACTTTGTATTCACTTATATAATAACGAATATATATTTTGGTAGCATATTCGATCTAAATATTGCAAGCCATATACGTTGCTGTTGTTTTTTCAAAAATTAGGAAAAATAAAAATATTATCACCGTGAAATTTTTATTCATTGGAATTTAATGAAATTTGTCACAAATATCTATCATAATTATCACAAAAAGTCAATAAGCTTATTTCCTTTCTTAAACATACACAAAATAGCAGCATACCAAAAACCATAGTTCTATATGTGATCAGTTTTAACATGGATTGAGATCACCTTCAATATCTATAAAGGACGAGAGCGATTCAAAATGATGATGCCTATTAACTCAATGCCAACAGAACCCATTGCCATGTCAAAGATGTTCAAAGACCCTGAAGATTTACTACTACTACTACACCGCAACACATTACTGTACTTACTGCTCCACAACACATTGTGTGTTTAGAGCTTTTAGAGCTTTAGCCCCTTTACAGTTTGGAAATGATGTGGGTAAATGTGTGTGAAAACACCTTGAAGGCGGAGAAAAAAAAATGAACGTTGGATAGAATCAGGAGAAAAGAAGGAGGAGAAAAGTCAAGAAAGTTTCAACAATCATCTGAATCTAGGAAGAATGAAAGACATCCAAAAGATGTAAGATATTATTATGAGGTTTGTGCTGGAATGTAAGAAAATATTTAAAAAAAAATTCACGTTTGACGTTTCAGTAACTGAACAATGAAAATAATATTTTACAAAAAATAATAATAATAAATAAATAAAAAAAACCTAAGTGAATAATAAAAGAAAATTAAAAACTATTTGAATAAAATTGATATGCAAGGCATAAATTTTCATGCCAGATTACAATAGAAATATCATATTTACAGAATAATATAATGTGATGCGTTACAATACACAAAATAAAGAAACATGCATAAATCAGACAGCAGGATAGAATACCCATCATTACAATTAAAATGTATAGACTGAATGATTAGAGAGAGGAATAGCAGCTGACAAATTATGAATAAGAATTTACAGGTGAAAACATCTATATAATTTTATAAACAATGGAAATATAGAAGGCTCAAAAATTTTATAACTGAAAAATATGATATCAGAAAAGGAAAATTACATGAATAAATGATTGGTCTCAAGATAACAAAAAAATAATAAATATTAGGAAAAGTTCAAATTATTAATGATATGCATATAGTATACAACAAATTTTCACAAATTTAATTTGCCTTAATTATACACTAAAACTTAAAAAACAGAGCTCATAACACACCATTAAAACACTTTAAAGATAATCAAATTTTGATTTCTACATATAAAATTTATCAATCTTCCAATTTTATTTTAAAATGTTAATCTTCCATAGATTAATATTAGCTTAGGTAGGTTTCTTTATATATAATATTAATGTTAAAGGATAGAAGGTAGAATAGTGGAGAGGATTAATTACTTCTCCATAGGAACAAACACTTGTACAAACAAACACTTACAGGTAAGAAAAAAATAGACCTTGCCCTGTTACAAGCATGATTCCTTGTCTAGGTCATCTAGCACTAAAAGTTGAATCTCTTTCAATAATTTGGAAAGTAGGTCGGACTGTAAAACCTGCGTCTTTTTTTTTTTTTGCAGGACGTGAAGTATTACGCCTCCTTAGAGCATCTCGACAGAGTTCAAGTCCGTGAAAATGTTGATCAACCCATACGCACAATAATATCCTTATGAAAAAAATTATTCACCAACCGAGATCTATGTGATTTAGCATTATCATCTGTATAAGAAGATCTGTGCCGCTGTATCTGTATAAGAATCAACAAACTAACAGTTGGATCTAGAATGACGTCTCTATATGACATCTCTATATATAGTAACACTGTCTCATAAGAGAACATAAAGATCTGAATGACAAATCCAAAAATTTCTACAGGAATCTATATATATATAAACCTTTCCCAATAAAATATTTTATATTTTTTTTTTTTTTTATTGGGAAAGGTTTTTAACTGAAAGACTGACATTGGAGCATAATTTGAATCAAAACAAAAAAATAATAAAAGATTTCTTTGTTTATTTATTAAATAAAATCATTTATAATGCGTTTTATGTAGAAATGCTTCAATATTTAGATACAAACTTAATACTTTTCTCATATTAATATGACAGTATTAGAAATTTTTATTTATTTTTAATTGAATAATATTCAACAAAATATTATTGAATATTGTTGTTGTTATAATATTTTATTGAATAATATAGAATATTATTATTATATATCATTTATAGATTGATTATATTATTAAATTATTTATAAAAAACTATTGTACTCTGAATACTAATTAACAATTTTAATAATACATAAAACTTTATTACTGCTGCCTTTAAACAAATGTGTATTTTAAAAAGTAGTAAATATATATTTTTAAATAATTTTATAATGTTTGGTGTCTTACCTCAAAACATTTCACGCTTCAACATCACAAGATTTTAGTTCAAAATTTAATATTTTTTGTTTTAAAAAGCAAAGGTCTTTTTTTTTTTAATATTTAAAAATACATTCTAATATAAAGCAAATTTTTGAGAGTTAAATACATTTCACTACATTATTAAAGAACATTATTTAAAAGAATCCTCAACATTCAAACATTATTTAAAGAATCCTCTCTCGCTGAATGCAAACAGTAAAATATTCATATTCATTCGATATTTATTCTAACGATAGAGAGAACTAAGATTTAAATGCGATGCAATAATGAAAGGATCATCTTTATGCCGCTTTTATGGGCTTGGAACACACAGCAAATGCTTTTCCAAAGTGAAAATAATAAAAGGGGAAGCAAAATCATTTTCAAAGACACTGTTTTTGGGGAGTTGCATAGCTTAAAATAGAATTAATGCATTGATGCGCAAGGTGAAAAATAAATATTATTTTCTTCTGCTTCTTTAAATACTTTAGGAAGAGAAAGATTCTTAACTGTATAACGCTAAAAGATGACTAATGGCCCAAAGCTTGTGTGGTAATTCCTTGAGTTATGACCTCAACCAACCAGCTTCAGTTCTAGTCACAGTTGAGTCTTCACTTTCGGATGCATTTATTATGATCATTTTTGTTCTCTTGCCAGAAGACTTCTTGTTACTGAGAAAATGTACTCAAACTGACAATTTTTCATGCTTTTTTTTTTTAAATCTTTCTCCTTGCGGTATGTGGGGCACAAAAATTTAGTTTTTTAGTATTCTTCATTTTTTCGATACTATGTTTCGTTTTTTGGTGCCTTTTTTTTAAGATTTCATCTTTCAGCATTTAATCGATGTGAATTTCATGCATGGAAAATTAAAAGTGAGTTTTCCACTTATGAAAGGGAAAAAATTTTTAAATGGGGATAAAATCAATTTTTGTCACATTCTTTATATAAAAACTAAATTATTTTTTTTTTGCATTGATTTTATTTTTTTTTAAACTATTTCAATATCTGTCTGCATTGATATGATATTTACATTTTTAATGCTAAGTTTTGCTGACCATTTATTTTTCACATTTATTAAATAGATGGTTTGACTTAAAGTAACTCAAAAAAATTGTCAACCAGTTGACAAGTTTTTTTTACAAAAAAATTTATTGATGGATATTAATTTTTTTGATATATAATAATATTTGACCTATTACTTTAATGCTAACTAAAATTATAATTATTTTTAACATTTAATGAACTTTTAATAAAAATGTTAATAAATTCGAATACATAATAATATTTCATATTTTAAATAACTCCCTAGTAATATTTCATATTTTTGAGCCAAGGCAAAAAATGTCTACATGTACTGGCAGATTCTAGACATGAAATACTTTCTTTTCTACGGGGTTTAGGTTTTCAGCTAAATAAACACTATAAAGCTAAAAATTAAAAAAATATATTCTTTTTATAAACTGGATTTTAACTGAATAAAGATCCGTGACACCGATCACATTACTCGAACCAAAAAAAATCTGTGGCACCGATGGCCATATTTTTAATAAAATGACTATCAGCCCTACCCGGTTCTAATGTCCAAATCAATGTACAAAATGTTACATAAATATAAAAATAAATATATCGACATATTAGAAGTAATAGATAATGGTTTAAAGTTCTTAATGGAGTAAATAATAAGGATTTATAATTTAGAAACAGATTTTTAATACGGAAAGGCTCCTATCTTCTGAATTTTACGAATTTAAAAATGTTACATAAAAATGAAACTCAACAAAGCAAGATGCATACTGATTTTGTAAGGCATTTTTCTTTTGGAGTTGAATGGTTTAAAATAAAATTTAAACTAAAGACAAAGGAAACAATAAATCATGCAACTCCCACGAGTTTTTTAAAAATAGATAATAGAAAGATTGATGAATAAAACAGAACCATTTTGATACCAATTTCTTGAGTTATGACCAAACCAACTTCCTCAGGCTGGAAAAGCACTTTGTGATGTATTTGTTTTTTTTGTTCTCTTTCAAAATACACTCAGAAAATGTTCTTGAACTGGATGGTTTAAAATAATTTTTTTGAGGCAAAAGATGAGCAATTGGTTGTTTTTCTCCGAGTGGCTTTTTAGACAATAGGTAAAGAAAGATTCTCGATAGGCGGTGCCATAAAATTATGAATATTGGTTCAGAGCCTTTAAATGAAAATTCCGGTTATGGATTTAGAGCGTTCCAACTTGAAGATTTGGGCGTCACTTTGGAATGCATTTGCTGTATCATTTTTGTTCTCTTCCCAAAATACTCCATGTTGCTCAGAGAATGTACTTGTACAGATAATTTGTCATGTTTTTTTTTTTTTTTAATTTCAAAAAACCTTCTAATTTGAATATGTGGGGACAAAATTTTTATTCTTTGCATTTTGAATCCAGTGGTGGTTTTAGTTTTTTTTTTTTTTTTTTTCTCCTTTTAAAATGCAGTAGTTTATTTTCCACAGTAATAAATTAATATAGGTGAACATTTCATGCAAAAGCAAAATGTAAGGAAGTTAAGGAAGGAAGGAAGGAAGAGAGAAGGGAAAAAATGATGAAGGAGGATAAAAATTTCATACTTTTTTACGAAAATTATATTTAATATTTTTCTGCTATTGTTCTCATTTTGTATTTTTCTTCATTTGCTTCAATATCGGTTTATAATGGCCTATAACATAGATTTTTAAAGTTAAATCGTGTAATACCTTAGTTATTTTTTTATTAATTTAATAGTTGTTTCACTGTAACGACTGTGCTATTTAAGGTATTTTTTCCAATCAATTAATAATGTATGTCACAAAAAAAAGCGAAAATTAGTTAGTTAATGGAATGCATTGAAAGGAAAATGTAGCGTCTTATCACGCTTAATTGACAGCAGCATCTAGACCGTGAACTGGTTCTCAAACAACACCGAAAGCCACGATAAAGGGTAGAAAATTTGGCTTCTTTTTATCCTTGACCAGGTGCAGCAAAAGACACGGGAACATCCACTGGGAGAAGTCTAACTTTATTCTACCCTGTTATACCCAAGGGAACTGGTATCCATTTTATTCGCCTTTTACGACATGTATGGCTATTCTAACCCGGATCCATATGGAAAAATACTGTTCATTCACTGTTCAACTATTTTAATGTTAAACACAAATTAAAATTTTTGCAAAAATATATTTAATATTTCATTGAACTTAAATGAAAATATTAATTTAATACCAAACTATTAAAAGTTATTTTTAATATGATGGCGAAATATGATACATTGATATTTAATCTTTAAAATATTATTGATTTTAAAAGCAAAGAATTTATAACTAACTTCTTTTTTTCTAATTCTGTTGGCAAACACTTAAACAGTTGTCTTGGATGCCTTAAAAACGCTGCACCGATGTTACTCACTTAGCACTACCCAAGAGGTGCGTGTAGCTTGAAGATAAACTACGGACGATGAGTAAGAATAACCCCCATAAAGCTAAAACGATTATGTTAAACCGGGACCTATGGTTTAAAGTGGAATCCGAACCCCTACAAACATCCATGCCACCGCCGGGACTCGATTCCGAAACCTGTCGTATCGAACGCCAGAGCGCTAGCCACTCGGCCATTTAGTTCCTTTCTTTATGGATACAGTTAAATATCCTGGCGAAAGAGGGGCGACATACGGGCGACATATTAAAAGAAATTATTTTTGCTTTTAATATGTAAAGAAAATTATTCATACTCACTTGGTATTTGTTCTAATGATAGAAAACTAAAATTAAAACGTGCATTTTAATAAAGAAAGTATCATCTTCATGCACCTTTATGAACTTCATAGAGACAGCAAACACTTCCTCAAAATGAAAATACTAAAACGAGATGCACAGTGCTTTTGAGAAGACACTGTTTGGTAGATACAAGACTTGAAATAAAATGAATGTGTGGAGGCAATAGGTGAAAAATAAATATTATTTCCTTGTACTTCTTTTAAATACCTCAAGAAGCGAAAGTTCCTGGCCGCGGATAGTGCTCAAATGATGACTAATGGCCCAAAGCTCTTGTCGGTAATTCCCCTGAGTTATGGTCTCAACCAACTTCCTCAGTTCAGGCTGCGGCTGACTCTTCACTTTCGGCTGCATTCATTATTCTCATTTTTGTTCTCTTGCCAGGTTACTCTGTGGTGTTACTGAGTCAATGTACTGAACTGATAATTTATCATGCTTTTCTTGTTTTTTAATTTATTCTTTCTTTCCGGGGTATGTGGGGTACATAAATTTATTTTTTTTCTATGTTTCCTTTTTTTGAAACTGTTATTTCTTTTTTGTGTGTTTTCCATCTTATTTTAAATCTAAGATTCCTTTTTCCGTGGCATTAAATTCTGTATGAGTATTTCGTCCAAAGAAAATTAAAAGCGAGATTTCCACTTAAGAGGGTGAAAAAAATGTTGAAAATGAAAAAAAAATAATATTTTTAGCCCTCTCTCTCTCTCGGAGAAAAATTAGATTTATCTTTTTTTTTTTTCTGTCTGTCGATGGTTTTATTTTTTGCATTTCTCATCGTTGGTTTTTGATATCGCAACATATTGATTCTCTGAATTAACCATTCATCTGAGCTGAAAACTCATTTAATTATTTAATTTAATTTACTACTCTTGTTTGACATAAACAAATTAATGTGCCAAAGTAATAAATGGTTAATAATAAGAAAAATTCAAGTTACTGAATGCTATAAATCAATTTTCTTTTTTTGTTTTTGGACGTCCTCGTATAATGCAATTTTTTTTTTTCATAAGCCTTTTTTACAGTATGAATTAAAAATTATCCTATATTTAGGGTTAAGAAATAATTATTAATTTACGTTGAGTTAGTTTTTATTATAAATTCATTCATATTTTGAAATGCATATTTTGTAACTTAAAAATTAATTTTAAATGAATGTGTATGCTTTCTTGTTAAAATAAAGAATATTATTGTAAATTATTTTTTTTTTTCTTTGTGAATGAAAATTCTCAATATTTTACGTCACTTTATATAGTGGAATAGCAATAACGTATATATAAATATACTAAAAATATTTTATGAAATTAAAATAGTAATTAGAAGGCTGGGGCTTGATGGCTGAATGAATAACGTTCTAGAACGTTTTCAGATTTTGCGTTCGAGTCCCATGGATGGTTTTAGGGCTTCAGAATCCACTTTAAACTGTAGGCCCCGGTCAAATATGACTGTTAGGCGCAGGGATGACAACCCTGCCCCTTAAAAAAGAAAAGTATTTCACATTTGGCTTGTCGGCTTTTTTTCACAGATGGACCTCGGCCCACCATGGGGCGTGTTGCTCTGTTGAAGGAGAATTAGGAGACAATTTTCATTTTATTGTTTTATTTCGATAAACTATTTACCTGTAATCCATGTAACTTTCTGGTCACATGATAATACATCGATATTTTATGAAAATGTTTAGTTTCTTTTCTTAAGATGACGTATATTTCTTAGTCTCTGAAAACCAACCTAACCAACTCAGCCACAGCCAGTTACAATCTAGTCTTCAATATGCATACTTTGCAATTGCAAAATACTGTTGCGCATAATATTAAAATATTCTTTTATTTCTAATGCCAAGTACTTGAATCCGATGCCCTGCAGCAGATAATTAGTAAATTCAACATTACTCAGTATGCTTCACGTAATGAAAGAACTTTTTGTTATATACATTTTTTTTTGTATCAACACAATGAAAATAGAAGGCTTTAAAGGTGGCATCTGGGGAATCTATATTTTCTTTTCAAATTAATTTTCCAAGTTACAAATTTCCATACTTTTCCCAAGCATACATAAGAAACTTTGTTGTCAGCTACATCGCTATCTGTCATTGTTGCACATCGGTAAACTGCATGAACCTATATCACGAAACTTCTCACAATGATAGATAAAGGTACGACATTGCCTTCCGAGGATACATTTAGGAGAAGTTCTCCTGCATTTACGTTTCACTATAGGATAAAAATACAAAACTTGCGCACAAGGCAATTTGACTTATGCCTATTATCATAATTGTCGAGATTTTTCTCGTTTCTGAAAATAAAATTACAGCGAATGCCAACAGGGAATTCAAACAAACTCCTCCTGCACCTTACCATACAACTAGACGAAAACGGGCAATACGCAATATATATCTATGATAAAATTAAAGAAATATTTTTTTTAATATTTTTAAGCTGTGGAGCATATATGCAAAGTTTAAGTTAACATTTCAATTGAAATGGATAAATTTTATGACTATTTAATATGGAGTTTTAATTTTTATACAATATAACTCTGTATTATAAATCCTCTTGATCCTGTTTTAATGCAAGCATCCCCCTCAAAATCTAATTCGAAACCCTCCCCACCTCTAAGTGATAAATCCTCCCTATAAATTGAGCTGTCCGCTCTAGATAATTATGCTCCACGAGATAAGTACGGTGATACCCAGAGTAGTGGTTTTAACCACTGAAGTAAACATTATTACGGAGTGCGGAGTACTCACTGCGGTTTACCCACATTCTCCATCACTGGAGGAATTAAGTGCATTGTGCAGGGTTCTGTCTCCAGGAATATTCACGTTCTGCACCTCCGAAATGCACCCCGCCGCAATAATTTTCCGTTAGTGTGGGTCTTGTTCAGTCGTTTGTTTCCATACCGCCCTCTGTGAATTTCTGCTGGATTAGCCTTTTGAGGAGGTTTGCAAGATTCGTGTCTCAGATCTGAATGGTATCGAAGGATTAATATGGAAGTTT
>BPLR01013026.1:0-71716 GCA_021605095.1 Caerostris extrusa | reverse complement strand
AGTTACGTATTGCTTTTTGAAGTTGCAATTACCCTCTATCAAATGAGTTCATTGAAGACCAACTTTCTTATACACTATTGTTCACCCAGAACGAATAACGGTAGATAGTTCTAAAAGGCGTTGTGCTAGTATCATATGTATAATTCGATAGGATATTTAAATATTGACATTTCAGCGCAATTGACATAAAGCGTTATATATTAGGATACGGCTATTTTTAAATACAGGAATTGTTTTTTTCGTGTGGTTTTATTTCGTGAGACTTTAATAGGAGTTTATGTCTCATGGAAGAATACGGACGTCATCGAACACATTTCTGAATGCCATGAGGAAGAATTATGGCTTATAGAGAATGCGGATTATCTTCTAGAAATTAGTGCTTGTTTCGGATATAATCAAGTATTAGTGATATGTATATGAAAACCATGGAGGGGGAAGAATGCTCCGTCCGGCAGGAACGATCGCACCAGCATAGTCGCACTACCATTAGTAAAATATAAGTGTGCGCATAACATTAATGTAGTACATTACAACATCAGAAAGTACAAAGCAAGAAATAGATTCTATTGCACAGCAATATTTGCCTTCAAATATTATTTAACGTCATTTTACTACACCACGATTGTCGTATCGGAATTGCTTGCACCTTGGCGAAAGGTTGCATAAACCTTGCTTTATGCATCGCACACCGGTTTCCAGTAAGCATTATAGTTTGGGATGTTATTATAGTTTATTCCAGCATACCCCTATTACTAGAACGAAGAATACATAAAGTAATCCGCATACCCTGATATATATGGGGCCTTACTTGAAGGCCTTGCTGTCTATGGCCATGGTTCACACGATCACAGTAGCCTGATGATCAAACGACTAGCGCTCGGTACTGTAGGTTTCGGGTTAGAGCCCTGGTTCATGCCATGGATGTTTGTAGTAGTTCAGAATCCACATTAAGTTGTAGGTCATGATATAATATGACTATAGAGCGTTGAGCGTAGCCCGATAACCCTACCCCGTTAAAAGTCAACGTCACGGAGTCAAGTCAGACTTTCTACTAAGGGTTCTCCATCCCAACAGAAGCTGCCCATCTTTCACTCATTCCATGAGATTAAACGGGTTCTTGGACTCTTGTCTAGATATTGCTGTTTACCAAGTCGGATGAGAAACAACAAACAGCACGATCACAGAGTGACACGTAGTATTTAGCAATCCTTTTTCGGCCTCCAGATCACATTGCCTCCTTGGCCTGCTCCTCACGATATATCACCTTTTACAAAGCCATTGACATTTTCATAAACACATCCAAACCTTCTTTTTTATTTAATATCGGGGGCTTGTGATAATAGTTGCTGCCGGCGTTGAATGCTACACTAAATGATTTTTCTATTATTCAAATAGAAAAGGACTGTATTTTCGATTATTTCACCTCTGTATTTCTGTTATTGTCTAAAATGAGACTTTGACCTTTTGTACTTCTTGATTTAGCATTTTTGATGGCCAGTAACATAGTTTACAAATGCAGTAATGATTTTTAGTTACAAATAACTACTGTAACTTATTACCATATCTAACAAACCTGCATTACCATGCCCTATTCATTACCAGACCTAAAAGCGTGTATTGCCATATCTGAAAAGTCATTTTAATATAAATAATTTATTCTATTTCTCCAGCCCCTATATGAAGTACAATATAGTGTCATTTCCGCTGATATGATTTAATGAAATAGTGTTTAGCCTTATTTTTTAGATCTGTTGTAAGACATTGAACTTCTCTATACCTGAATATTTGTTAAAGATTTGAAATACTTTTTTTTCAAAAATAGTGAAAATTCTAAATATGGAATTAAATAAATTTCTTTTAATTGAACAAATCATCAAAATTTAGAATTATCATTTAAAAATATATAATGGTTGTTTAATAATTTAGATGATTCTAATATTTGTTCTATTTAAAAGTACCAGAAATTGTTTTTAATATTCAATATTTTTTTAATTTAATTTATATTGAATTAAGCGTAATTACGTTTGCATTATATAATTCAAATGTATGCTTAATCTGTGAGCTTATTACATGCATAATTTCCATGTTAAATCTAAAATTCATTATTAAAGATTCTCTTATTCATATTACTTAATTAAAATGAGTTGAATTTTAACTAAAAAGGAAAATTTTAATTTTCAACTATTACTTTGTTTAATTAAAAACCTTCTGAAATAAGAGAATTCAATTGTTTTCTAAAAGTAATGTTTTCTTTCTAATTAAATGCAGCTGAGCATATTTTAATTTAAAAGTTCTTTCTAACCAATTCATTTATCTAATAAATTGTAGCTTTTATTAAGTTTTCCCCACGAAACTTAAATTTCTTTTTGTCGCAAATCTCAAGGGAATCAAAGTTATTCGAAAGAACCAGTTCAAATTTAAATGTTCCATAAATTTGGTTGTCTTCGTCTGAAATTAAAAGTATAACTCCAACGAACTAGAATAAGTTTTGGGATATTTAAATAATAAATCCAGTCTTTTCCCTTGTGGAATTCAAAGTAATTTCTCAAAAGATTTAATCCCGTCTAAATTATTAAATATTTCTTTTTTTTTTTTCCTCTCATTTTTTTTTTTTTTTTTTTACAACTCTGGTAAAATTTTCCAGCAACTTATTTTTTTTTTTATTAATTAAAGCTTTTTGCCTTCCTTGATTTATGAATATCCCCTTTCCAGTCTCATTTTATTTGTTGCCAACGCACAAAACAAGACGACAAATTTTATCCACAACCCTAACTGAAAATGTATTTTCCAGCACACACAGTTGTACTCCAAGAAAAATAAACACCGTACAAAGGCAGACTAAATAGAAGAGAGAAAAGAAAGAAAGAAAGATAAAATAAATAAAATAGAAACGGTCCAGAATTCTTCGTCTTTCTAAAACAGCAGCTGTTCCCAGATGAGGCAGCCGCAACTTTGGAAACAAAAAAGAAAGGGGGAAAAAGTGGGGATAAATTTTCTTTTCCGTCGCTTATTGACTTTGTTTTTGTACCTCGATCCCAAAATTTTCCCCCCTCCTTGTGCTTTTCCTCATAAGAACGACACTTCGTAATTCCTTTTTATTCCGTTACCTTTTCTTAACCTTCTGCTTTGATATTTTACTTTTTATTTACTTTTCTTTTTCCCCCAACTCCTTTCAGTGCTTCAGTAGACGTCGAGGCGAAAAAAATTGGCTCTATTTTCTTCCCATTGCGAGGGCTGTTAAGCTAACTGAACCATCTGAACCAACTCAAGAATGAATTACTACACCTCCGTTGCGTTTTTACTTTTGCCGAAGTTTTCTCTAGATCTATTGCATTGCAAATGAAAAATCGTAAGGTTTTTCCTCTTCTTGGTTTTTCCTTTTTTTTTCTCCTCCTTTAGTTCCGGAGACACTTTGTAACTCTCTTTTTTCCCCATCGTGATAAAAAATCCAGTTAATCAGTACAGCATCAGAACATTATGTAATGGTATTTCTTTGATTATCATCTAGAATTTTTTTCTAACAAAAAAAAGTATTAAGTACAATTAAGATTTAAATAATTTAAAAAAAATCGAGAGTAATCTTTTGTAAAGTATTTGATTAAATTGTATTATTCTGTTTTTACAATTTTTAATGTTATTCCTACAATTTTTGTAATACGTATATAGATTAAAAAAAATAAAATCTAATCCAGCATCGAGTTACTTAAATGGGAACATTTCTATTCATGATTTCATACATTCAATTTACTAGATAACGGTGCCTATTGTCATTATATAAGTCAAATGTTTTTATTTTCAAAATTGAATATTAAAATACAATTATTTAATAATATTTTTTCAAACAAAAGAAATTTTGTTATAATTAACCATGCCTTAATATTTAATAAACAATATTACTCTACGCATAAAAATAAAGGTGGTAATATGGTAAGGGTTTTTTTTTTTCCCTTTTTTTTCCCCGCTCTTTTTAGTTCCGGTGACACTTTGTAACTCGCTTTTTTCCCATCGGGATAAAAAAAATATCCAGTTAATCAGTACAGCATAAGAACATTATGTAATGCCATTTCTTTAATTATCTTTTTTTGTTTTCCTAACAAAATACGACATTAAGAACAATTAAGGTTAAAATAATTTTTTTTTTTAAAAATTTGAAAGAAAAACTTTTAATTTTTTAATGTTGCAATTGAAATAATAGATAAAATAATAATCTAATAAAATTGAGTTATTTAAATCGAAGCATCCCCTATTCATAATTTTTACATTTAATTTTTAATGGTGCCTATTGTCATTATTTAAGTCAAATGTTTTTATTTTCAAAATTGAATATAAAAATAAATTATTTATAACATTTTTTTAAAAAAGAAATTTTGTGATAATTAATAATGCCCTAATATTTAATAAACAATAATATGCAGCATTAAAAATAAAAGTGTTAAAAGTCATAAGGGTTTTCTTTTTCTAGGTTTTCAATTTTTTCCCCTCTTTCGTTCCGGAGATTTTGTAACTCGCTTTTTCCCCATCGTGATAAAAAAAACCAATTAATCAGTACAGCATCAGAACATTATGTAATGGCATTTCTTTAATTATCTTCTAATTTTTTTTTTTTTGTTAATAAAATAAATATTAAGACAATTAAAAAAATTGAAATGAAAATTGACAAAATGTTTTGATAGATAAATTTTTTATTCTATTTTTACAATTTTTAATGTTATTGTTGCAATTCTTGTAATACATAGATAAAAAAAAAGTAATAAAATCTAATCCAAAAATTTAGTTATTTAAATCGAAGCATTCCTATTCATAATTTTATACATTCAATTTACTAATTAAAGATACCTATTGTCATTATTTAAGTCCTTACGTCTTTATTTTCAAAATTGAATATGAAAATATAATTATTTAATAACATTTTTTTTAAACAAAGGAAATTTTGAAAGGGTAAAATCGTAAGGTTTTCCTTTTCTTGATTTTCTTTTTTTTTTCCCTCTTTGGTTCCGGAGACACTTTGTAACTCGCTTTTTTTTCCTCCATCGTTGTAAAAAATCAAGTTAATCAGTACAGCATCAAACATTGTGTAATGACATTTTTTTAATTATCTTCTAGATTTCTTTTCTTTTTTGCTAACAAAATAGAATAGTAAGATTGAAATAATTTTTTTACAATTAAGGTAAACTTTTTAGAAAATGTTTGATAGGTAAATTTTATTATTCTATTTCTTACAATTTTTTAATTCCTACTATTAGTTCACACTCACCCTATATATATCTTGTTCAAATTTTCCATCGTTCATAAAACGCTTTCTATTCTTCCACTCAAGTTCAAATACAATTTTTTGAACTTGTATTGGATGACACTTGATGTTAATACAAATTTTTCAATTATTAATTAATTAATTAATTTTTTTATTTAAATTGCATATATCTACCAATAGATGGCGCCAAATGTAAGTCAAAATTTCAACTTTATTTATAAATGACTTTTCTGCAATATAGTGGAAAAAAAGTAGGAATTGACTTAAAATTTTTTTTATATTACTTGTTAATGTTATTGTTACAATTCTTGTAATATATAGATAAAAAAAACAAAAAAATCTAATCCAAAATTGAGTTATTTAAATCGAAGCATTCATAATTTTAGACATTCAATTTACTATTTAAAGGTGCCAATTGTCATTATTTATCGTCATTATATTACTGTCATTGTTATTGAGTTACTTAGATCAAAACATTTCTATACATAATTTTATACATTCAATACACTAATTATGGTGCTCATTGTCATTATTTAAATCAAATGTTTTTATTTTTAAAATTGCTTATTAAAATATGATTTAATAATATTTTTAAACAAAAAAATTTTGTTACAATTAATCTGCCCTAATATTTAGTAAATAATAATACGCAGAGCATAAAAATTAAAGTAGTGAATATTTTTAAAATATATTTTAATTTTTAAAAATATTAATATATATGTTCAAAAATATTAATTAGAATTTGAATATTTAATAACATTATAAATTCTAAAATTAAAATTAAAATTTTATTTGATTAATATTTATTGAATACATTCTCTTACATTTATAATTATGTTTAATTTTTTATTATTTATTAATTTCATTATTTTTAATTTTTTTACATACGTCATTTACATATATATATATTCAAAATATTATTTAAAATTTGAATATTTAATAACATTTTTGGAACAAAATGATTTTGTTGCTGTGGTGAATATCTTTTAAAATTTATTTTAATTTTCAAAAATATTTCATAAATAAATTCAAAACTAATAAATAGTTTAATAAAAGAGGATTTAAATTTTAAAATTCTGCTTTATAAAAATGTAATTCTACGCAATGCATTTATATTTAAGTTAAAAATATTCATTTTATTATATTAGAATTAATCTAATGTAATCTCTTTTTTATAAGTATCATAATATGTAATGTAGTTTTTGAAGTAAACATACGAAAGACTGATAATACAAAAGAACCGATTTTGCTTTTAATTCTATTTTGTGAAGATAAATTCTCAATTTGAAAGAAACTCAGAATTTATAATTCTTTTATAATTAAATATAAAATATTTAGAAATTGAAGCTACCAATAGAAAATAATTTGAGTATAGTACACCGCATCTTATCAGATTTTATCAAATAAATTTTAATGTACTAAAATGTAATCCGTCGAAATAGTAAAAATAAATATTGTAAAAGCAAGTATAAAAAAAATAATAAATCAATAATATAAATGTTCTTTATCATGATAAGTGGAATATAATAAAGTACTTTGTTAACTGGGAAAATTAATATATTTTAAAAATAGAGAAAAAAAAAATTTAATATAAATCTAATTCGATGCTCATGAGTTTTTTTTTTTTTTTTTTTTTACATTTTAGTTTATAATTCATGTATTAGATTAATTTTTAGTGTTCTCAAGTTTTGTTTATTATAAAACTGAAAATATTTTGCATCAATTGAATTTCGATTGGGTAAATTCATTACATTTGTTTATAATATGTTAAACTATTACAGTAAAGTATATAGTATCCAATTATCAGAATTTATTTCTTTTTTCTTCGGATTAGACAAATGCCATTCAAGAATAATAAAAATATTTTCTAGAAACGTCTAACTTAAAAACCATATTATCTATTTTTTTTTTTCATTTTTTATTTTTTTTTTTATTTTTTTTTTTTTCATTTTCAGAAATATCCGTTTTGAAAAACTTTTTTTTTTTTTCACTTCTCATTTTTTTTAATATCCATTAAGAGAGTGTGGTTAACTTTATTTAATTTCTCTTAATTTCTTTTCTTGACAAAAAAAAAAAAGTATTGCAGCAAGATTAATTTTAAATTGCTGTTATAGGATGGTAACGCATTCATTCTTTACAATTTTTCGATTGGTTGCAATATTTTTATATTCCTTTGGTGGCCAGCTTAATTTGAAATGCCTATATGTTTAAAAACAAAGGGGATGGTTAAAATCTTTGAAATTCAATGATAAATTTAAATGTCCATTCTTTTTGTTTTTGTCTATTGTTATATATACATATATATGGACTTTATGGACATGTATACGTATTTCTTGATAAAATATCTTCAGTATATTAAAACTAATTTATTTTTCAATTCCTTCTATTACCTCACACCTCCTATATATATCTTGTTCAAATTTTCAATCGTTCATAAAATACTTTTTATTCATCCACCAAGTTCAAATACATTTTTGAACTTGTAGTGGATGACACTTGATGTTAATACAGTTTTTCAAATATTAATTCAGTAATTAAATTTAATTAATTAATTATAGTTTTTTTTTTTTAGATTTAAATTGCATGTATCTAAATATAGATGGCGCCAGATAAACTTAAAAAATGAATGAAAATTATTTATAAAGGACTTTCTGCAATATAGTGAAAAACATGTAGAAATTGACTTAAAATTTTTTATTTGAATTACTTGTTTTAATGCATGACTTGCTTTCTGTTTTTTCTGTTTGCATTCTGTTTTTGTATGGATGTGTATTTTCATCTGAATTACTCTGCAGTTGTAGCTGTTTATCCTTTGATATATGCATATGTTTAATGGTTTTCACTTTTCGTCGCTGAGGCTTATGTGCCCTTCGATCATGTATAAATTCAGTTTTTTTAACTCATCAGAATGCGTATAAAAAGTTGTGCAATGATTGATATTTTCATAGCGTTTTATGTAAACTGATTGTGGAAATATAAGAGAATTGTTTGATGTTTTATTTTAATAGATTATATTTGGTATTTTCATGCATAAGAAATCAAATAGTTTAATTTATTGAATTAATTATTCTCCTTGTCCACCTTCAAATCCTTCACCACTTCCTGTACAGTGTAAGAAAAATAGTTGAGTGGAAAAGTACGTAGTTTATTCAATTCTGAGTAAATTCGTTGGACTTAAATTAAAACTTCTTTTTATAGGCATTATAGAATGATTTTTAACTAGTCTATAATTGTTTTAAAATACCTTCAGATTGTCCAAGTCGGTAAAACCTTTTCCTGTCATGCTCATACCATCAGTGAACAAATAGCTTCAGCTCGGTTTTTTTTTTTTTTGGAGCATTAGGTGTAAGAATTTGCACAGTAGAATTTGCTTTCAGAATTCACTTGCACTTTTGGTTTGTATTGCCAAATTGAATTTAGAATCAGTTTTACAATATTCTCAGTTTTGAAGTACACATTATGCATTTCCTAATCTCTATCATCTGGCTACGAAATGTATGATTTTTAATGGC
Organism: Caerostris extrusa; assembly: GCA_021605095.1. Classification (NCBI taxonomy): domain Eukaryota; kingdom Metazoa; phylum Arthropoda; class Arachnida; order Araneae; family Araneidae; genus Caerostris; species Caerostris extrusa. The sequence goes on along the minus strand of BPLR01013026.1, from coordinate 62,953 downwards.
ACTTTACATTACTGTTAACCTTTAAATCCACACAGCAAACATTAGCAATGGAAGTATTTTCCGTTAACATGTCTTCCTCACCAGGTTGGCTTCTTCTATCATCCACTTCAGTCTCATCTACGCTTTGTCCAATAGGTTCGTTTTCTAACAGGGGTAACCATTTCATCTTCTTGTAGGGGCGCGTTTTATTATTTTTTTCTAGCTTTTACCTCAGTCTGTATGTGTATGACTTGTAAAACATTTTCAAATAGTGAAAACGTTCTGAGACCTTGATTAATTTCGCAGCCAAAGAGAGTTTCATATGACGTTCTTTTGATATCACCTCGGAGTGATATACTATATTCCTTATAAGTTAGATAGTAAGTTTGTCCTTACAAGTTAGTTCCTTATACTTTATTCCTTATAGATCTTCACTACAGAGATCAGTCTTTTTTTCTCTATATCCATTTCATATTTTCAATTTAATAATTTCAAAACTATCCTGTCTCTGTGGGTCGCGAAGCATTCTGTGAGGTTTCTTCAGTGTTTGGGTATATCTTCCTGGCCCTTTAGTACATTATCAAGTTTCCTATCGTTTTCAGATTATATAATGGAGGATGTATACAAATAAAGACTATTTAATTACAAATGCTACAAGTTTTTTTTAATTGTTTCTCTATTTGAAGTGAGAGGTTTAATCACGAATTTAATGATATGATCTTTATGCATCATTAAAATGTGTATTACCTGTAAGTTTGGGATTAAAATCAATGAGAGCGACCTGACAACGAAAATTCAAACTAAGGTGTCATAAAAGTGGCTTTCTAAAATAGCTTTGTTTTTTTTTTTTTTTTTTGGGCACTTTTTACAAAAATTAATAAACAGTTAAATATCACAATGAATAACGATTCGTTGTATTCTTATATGTGAGTATATAGATTAGAGGACCTGATGGCCGAGTGGCTAGCACTCTGGCTCTCAGGTACCACAGGTATCGGGTTCGAATCCCGGATGTGCCCATGGATGTTTGTAGTGGTTCGAATCCACTTTAAGTCGTAGGTCCCGGTCTCCTATGACTGTAAGAGCCAATGTCAGACTTCTACCTAAGGGTGCTCTATCACAACAGAAGCTGCTTCCTTCCTTTCAATCATGAGTACGTATGGGCTCGTGGGCTTGGCCAGTCAAGTGGGATAAGAAGCAACAACAGTTCTTCCATTATCCTGTAAAGCCCTTCGAGGCCAATGAGGAAACCAACACAATGAAATGCGTTAATAATCCGTGATGTAGAACTGCATTACATTTTTCTTTAACAGGATAAATCAGTTTACTTTTTTTTTCAATTAACATTCCATTATAGAGATTCAGTAGACAATTCTGCGATTCTTTTTCAATACATAATTTTTATCTTTTAAGAAAGCACTTTTTTAAAAACATTTGGTCACACTTTAGACAGTTAGTCGTAGATTTGTAGTTGCATGTCAGCATGCCATGGAAAAATCTCCTAGGACCATGGAAAATCTTGATCTTCCATTTTCAAGCAATTAGATTCTAGCTAGCTAGATGGGCTAGATTCTTTACTGAACAGAGTATTTCCAAGTATATTTCGTGATTTCACATGCAAATGAGAAATTTTCCGTCTGAGATGAGAGTCTTGGGTCACGTTTCTTGGACCGTGATATTAGAAACATCATTATCTGGAGTATCTTTTACTTCTTCGCCGGTTTATCTTCTGCCATTGCATACAATGCCTAGAAAATGCGTCATATATTAATCATTCATAATATGCATTTTAATCTATGTCAGCTTTGATACACAGTCTACAGCATATACACACAGAAACGGTAAAAGGAAAGAATGGAGTGAATAAGAGAATTATAACAGTTAATGTATTATACTGCAAAACAAATCTATAAAATAGCACGTGTTTAAAAAATAATTTCATGTCTTTCCAAGTCAATCTTGTCAATATACATAAGAAATACAGCTGGAAAAGCCAAATAAAATTTAAAAACTTATATATGTTTAATTCTTAAACAATCAATTTTAAATGATCATTGAATGGATAGCGAATGTTTTAGAAATAAATTCGATATTCATCTGAAAGGTTAAAAGGAATACAATTAAATATTTTTGGAGGAAAAGACAACTTTCTTTGAGGAGGTAAAACGTAAATTGAAGTAATTTAAAGCCTTCTAGAACTGCTCTTAAATGTTTTCTAAGAAATTGAATGAAACTAGAGGATAATATATAATTTAAAAATTTTATTTCAAATGGGACTTCAAAAAAAAAATTAAACTACATATGTTGTCAATGTTCTCAGAAAATATTTTTATTAAATGCAGGTAATAAAAGCATATATATATATATATATTTTGTTTGAGATACAAATTCTTTCAAAATAAATTTAATAATATACGTAAAATGGAATATCTTTAATGGAGAAAATGGATATGCTTTTTTTGCAAGAAGAGGTATTTATTGAGCATGGTTATTTATCCACTAGTGGATAAATTTTTATTTAATTTATTTTTGATTGTAACATTTTCCCTGTGTAATCTTGAACAAAAACAAGTGATAAATATTTGATAACAAGAAAATTAATAAAAGATAAATTCGTCAGTTTTAACATGATATCAAACTTTTATTCCATGAACTCGACCTTCTTTTCTGTTTTTACCACAAAATACCATGATAGAAAATTGGAAGTAAGTATATTTGAATAAAATAATATTTGTCAATTTAATTTGCATTTTTTCAGCATGCTCAATATAAAATATAGAATCAAATGAAAAATTATACAGCAGCCAAGAATTAACAGATAATATCTCAGGGATTGATTTAAATTTTTTTTTTTTATTCCGTAAACATAATTACTTTGTTTTAAATAATCCTAATTGTCCCTAATTTTTTTTATTTCCAATAACAAATTTACAGGACAGCAAAATAAATACATACAATGAGCAGCAAAACAAAAATAAATAAATACAATGAACAAAATAGAAACAAATAACATCAGTTAATCCATCAACTTAAATCTGGCAACCCAATAAATCTTCCATAAAGAAACAAGAAGCAAGGTGAGACATATTTATTTCTTACTGGCTATCACACAGGAGACAGACAGGGTCAGGAGTCAATTTAATTTATGAAGGTGCTTGCGGAGGCAATCGTGATCACAGAAAAAAAGCAATGTACAGTAGCAATGCCACGATGATAATGGAACAAATCAACTGCATTTTCACTGTAGAAACTCACACTAAGAGTCAGACTAAACTCGTGTTTTTAGATCATTGAACAGTATCAGACAATGCCCGGGTGCACCATGTGGAAATACATCTACGTTGCAATCCATTTTTTTCCAACATAATCAGCACAAAAATGTTTTTTATTCTGATTGATACGTAATTTAACTACAAAAGAACTTGTTTTGAATAAAACTTATTTTATTCGATATTTTGTATATGGAATAAAATAATACGTTTCATAAAAATTGCATTTTTATTATATTGATCTTGTGTTAATTCTTACAAGAGTGGTTATAGTTTTCTATTGTTTTATTTCTCACTTAATATAATTGTATATTATGCAAGAACAATCTAATGATAAATTATGACTTACAATATACTGTGCATTGTAAGATTTTGAAGAATTGATTTGATTTGCTTTTAATATTTTTTAACAGAAATACTTTTTTTTTTTTTTTTTTTACATTTTAAATAATTAAATATAATCTGGAATAAACTCAATCATAAAACTAATTTTTTTTTTTTCAAATTAACATTCAAATAATTCTAAAAATTTAAATCTAATTATCTTTTTCTTTCGAACAAAAAAAAAGGGTCAATTGTTATTTAAAATTTCCCATTTCGTGACATCCGATTGCACTTTACCATACAGTGTGGATTTTGGATTATTTTTCTTAAAAGAGATATATTATCGTTTGCCATTGAATCACTCGAATCGAAATGAATTCGTTCTTTTTCCCATCTCGGTTTTTGTTTTTCGTTCCGATCGAGCTCCTTAATGGGCTCCTAGGCTTCCCAATTAACTGCCGGGGGGAGTGAAAGCTTAGAGAAGGGTCTTATCAGTTACCAACAGAAAGTGGTGGCAAAAAATGCCTTCGATGTACAATCTGCGGGTGGAAGTATTCTTTTTTTTTTATACATTTTTTTTCAGCTCTTACTCTCTTCACATATCTAGTGATTAATGCGAAAACTTTTTGTTTCTTCCATTCAGAATGCGAGAAACTTCATTTATTTGAATTACAGTTTACTATCTAAAATTGTTTTCAACAATTAATTTGCATCTTGACTCGGCGAAGAATTAACTTTTCCCATGTGGTATTCCAGTAATTTAGATAACCAAGAAAATGCGACCCGAATGAAAAAAATTGTAATTGTGCTTTTTTTTCTTCGCTGAGTTTTCAGCCATTCCTTCAATTATGCCTCGAGCTTTGAGTGTCATTTGTTAACTGTCAGACCTTTTGGCATTCATAAATCGTCGTTTTTGAACGTAGAAGTCGCTTTGAATTGCGAGGAACATAATTAGCGCATTTCCAAACAAAGCAGCGTAATTATGAATTCTCATTTACAAAACGACAGTTTATTAAAGAAATTAAATGTGCAGATAAAACAATTTTATTTAAAATTCTGTCACTGTTTTTGTTCCATGAATTTATTTCGATAAAGATTTAAAAGGTATACAGGTAATATTATTTAATTTGAAGCTTACAAGTTAACAATTTATATAAGGTAGCAGTGATACAATTTCAATATTATTGAAAACTTAACTGATATCTGTTTTATTCAAGATTTTTAAATTTTTTAAATAATAGTATTTTTCTATGACGTTTGTTTTGATACTTTTATCGTTTTTATATAATGTAAAGATAAAACATTTAATACATACAACAATTTGTATTGAACTTTGAAAATGTAACTGAAATTTAGTGTAGCGTTGTTCCGACAAGAGTTGTAGCATTTCGTTCCAAGAAGACAGGAAGATATATTTTTTAAAAAGTACGTAATAACAAACTATCATTCAAATTTGACAGGAGATAAGCAGTGTTGTGGTTATTTACATTATTACATGGAGTTAGTGTTTTGTGTTAATAAGAACAGCACATCACTCAAATCCGATACCAGATAATTAGTGTCATGGCTAAAATTAGACTTCGTGAAATTACAGATGAATATGGACTCTGTTCGGGCTGATCTTCATTTCGTTTTACGCATTTTTTTAAAGGAAGGGTTTTGAAGAAGAATATTGAGCTCTTTCTTGGGTAATTGAATTCATTCAGATGGAAAATAAAATATTAATCAATCATTAACATTTATTAGTGAATTTTAAGATTAAATGAAAAACAATTAAATTGTTTTAATTTAATAAAGTTTTTGCTTCGGTGAAATTTCCCCGTAAGAGAAAGAGTTTTTTAATATGCTTTATTAGTTTCACCTGTTTGTTTTGTTTGTTTGTAACTGACTCTTTGGGCTGATTTTTGCCCTACTTTTTTAATTTAAACGTGTAAATATATCCAATAAAAGAGAATATCATCATGAGGAAGCTGATTTTAACTTATTTATAGTTTAAAAAGTGGCACACTATGGAGCTTTCCTAAATTCTGGCTGTCTCGACATGTTTGCAACCCTTTGTTTTACTAAAAATTAAATTATTGTAAGAACTATAGTTCCAGTCCTCCGTACCGGGACCTCATTTAAATATTATAGTTTAAAACTTGTTAACATAAGAAAATAAAATTAAAATTAATGTCACTGTTCTAAAAGTGTTGGGTGCTCGATATCAATCGTTATAATTTTCACTAGTTTCATTCCGAAATGCAGAGTTAGTTTAAAAATGTTATACAAAGCACCCCACGCTTTTAGAACAGTGACATTATTTTTCTCGTCAGTAATTTTATTCTTATGTTAACAATAATTTTTTACTTTTTAGTTTGATTAACTCTAAAAGCGTGTTTTTAAATTTTAAACTATAATTTATTTTTAAGATAAATTCTATGCGTAATGTATTTATTTTTTCCCCTCATTGCACCTAGTTTTCTTCAAGTTAGAAAAGGGTTGGATTTTTAACCCTTTATTTATTTATTTATTATTTTTTTGAACGCAAGGGTTTTCTTTTATTTATGTAATCTATGAACAGATTACCGATGGGTGATGAGAAGGACTTTTCCGGAAGGACTTTGGGTGCAACTGCCCAGCATTTACGTGCCGTGTGAGAGAAAGCATTCCCCACCAGGCAACTTGATTATTGATGTTAGATAGTAATTCACGCTCTATGATAATTGCAATCCACTCTTTTCATATCAAAATATAGTTACTGCAACGAAGTAGTGGATTCGAAACTATTGTCAAATCAGTTAGCTGCTCTAGATTCATGCTAACTGTGCACCTTACTTCTAGGATATGTGCCTTTTAAAATATTTCTAGTTCATAATGTCCATTAATAATTATAATAATAACTGTTATAAGGGCCATAATAATTACTATTTATAATGGCCACTCCAGCCACTGTTTTATAATGGCAACACTACTTCAATATTGATGTAAGTGGAGAAGATACAATGTTTTAAGTGAGCAATTTCAATGTTAATTAAGCATTTGCATATAGTAAAACCCAAAATTCAGATCAGGTAGTTTGTTAGTTAATTCTGGACACTCTGCCAAAATGTCCAATGTATCTATTAGATTTCCAAAACAATGGTTTTTAGTGCAACATAACCATCAAGAAACAAACTTTAATTCTTTAACATACTAACCAGTCGGCATACAGCATATGGAACATTAAATATTCTATTTACATAAAAAAATTAATTATCTTTTTCTCATAATTACAAATAATCACAATTAATTTTTTTTCATTCTTCATAGAAAATGCATCAAAAAAGTAATCACTATGATTCAAAACGACATTTAATTAATTTTATCTAACTATTATATGTCCAGAATTAGCGTAAATCTTCACATCGAAGAAAATGAAATAACAACATTTTGTCAGCAAATAGCTTTCAATGTAAAGGGCACCCCCGGTAATGATTAAAGAGTGCAACTTATTTTCAGTAAATTAATGATGATTTAATTAAATAACTCCATACATTTATACTCGGACGGTGATTCAGATTTAATGAGAGTAATTGATTTATTACTTCAGTATTATTTGGAAATTAATTTAGGAACTATTCATAATTCACGGGTGTATCAAAACTTCTTTGTGAATCATTTGCACTTCTCTTTTCGGCCAAGATTATTAATTTTCTCCCTCACATTAATTAAATATAACTTTCACTGAAACAATTTATTATCCTTATCTTTTACTGATATAAAATTTATGGATAGTCAATAATATAAAAATACAAATAAACTGGGAGCTAAAAAAAGTGATCGTATCTTTTATTTTGTGGGTTTTATGCTTTTTTTTCAGTTAATAAAGCAGATTATTATTTATAATATACTATTAATTTATAATAGTATATTAGTACGGAACGAGATTCTATAAAATACAGGGTGATTGTAATTAAAGTCCCACTTTCAAAATGCTGTAAAAAAAAAAAGTTCGGTTCAAATTCGCACTGAAGATACTTGAAGAAGAAGGAAACGATACGCCATCAAAAAGTTCCAAAGTGTATTAATAGATGGCACTGTAAATGGCATAAAGAAAGGAAAATTCGGTTGCCAGTGATATTCTGAATCGAAATTACAACGTAATGGTATGAGTTGCAAGGGATGAGTTTCACATTAAACAAATTGTTGTGTTCAATGTGTTTGATTATTTGGCGTTTTTGACGGAAAAATAACTCCTAAGTCATACAAGAGTTGTGACACTGTTAGTGGATAGGCCACCACCATAGCATAGGCATACCAAATTGGAGGGGAAAAATCGGTGAATCTTTTACTTTTTTTTTTTTTTTTGATGCCATACCGTTTCCCACTTCTCCAAGTGTCTTCAGTTCAAATTTGAACTTATTATGACGAGTGGTTCTTTTTTACAGCATTTTGAAAGTGGGACATTATGTATATTTTATATTGTAGCATGTATTATAAATTTTTATAAAAATAATTAATATTTAATCTATTCAAACATAAAAAATAAAGTATAATTTAAAGGAGTTCTTCTACTATTTCAGTTCTTTTGCCTGTGAGAAAGTTCAATTTCCGTTGGTAGTGTTTGCCACAAACAATGCTTTGAAAACCGATAAATTCGGTGGGGAATTCGACAGACTGTTTTGTCTGGATAACCATGGAATTCTATTCGGAAAACATTTCAATCCCATAGTTTTAGAGAACAACTTTGATTAACTGAAGTGGTTTTATCCATTATAAAATGACCACAGAGATTAGCTGGTTCATGAGTTAACGTAAAGAAATATAAGTTAAGAAATAAGAAATATAAGAAAAATAGAAAGAAATATAAGAAATATAAGTGATACGTTAGCCTTCCAGTATACAAAATATTATTGAAAAATTCTTAAGCAAAAATTAATATGCAGCAGGTAATAGTAATTCTCCATTCGTAGTTATTACGACAGGTGTCTTATTTTAAATCACAATTTGTAACAATGAATTAACACTGTTTAAAAATTATTTTCCCCATGTGGGTCCGGGTTAAAATCCGGGTTATATTTCTGGTATATTTCTTACATTTTTAGTAAAAATGGTTTCCTAATTGAGGTAGCCTGGTTCGAAACCTGAAAATTAAGCCAAATCATATACATTTATGTGTGATCTTCCATCTGAGACAGGATCAATAAATTTGTGAAACATCCAGTGTGAGTCCGGGTTAGAATAGCCCCATTGTAGCCCATGTATGTCGTAAAAGGCAACTAAAATGAGTAGCCAGTGCCCAGGGCTTAAAACGGGGTGGGGTAAAGTCAGACTTCTCCGTTTGGGTGTCCCATATTTTTGTGCCACAAGGTGAAGAAGGGTAAAAAAGAAGCTATATTTTTTACCCTTTATCACGGCTATGGGTTCATGGACTTTGTGTAGATGTTGCTGTCTACCAAATGGAATAAGAAACAACAACATAAATTATTTAGTAATTGAATCCAAATAAATTCATTGTTTGTTATGCCCTTCCATAATAACATAATTTTCTTTGTTTTTCAACCTGCACAGTTTAGCATGAGCAACTGGGATTGTCTTTCGTGGAAGCAAGCTACATGTTTAACTAGAGTAGATTAACAATGCAATATTGCAATTGCTTTTACAATAAACAAATTATCTGTAATGTATATATATACGTATAGTATTAGTTTATAGTAAATTATCTGTAATCTGTTATATATGTAGTCAAAATTATATTTCAAAGAAAACAAACACATTTTTTTAAAGGATTAAAAAAAAAAGATCGTGATGAAAGATCATAAAATTTCTCTCAATTATGTTTTGAATCAATGAATTTGAGCTTTATTCTTGACCCTCAAGATGCAATACGAATTTTGTAATTTAACATTCGATACATTTTTGTAATTTATACATAATAAATAAGTACAGCAATAAAAATGTATTGCAAATCTAAACTAAAATAATAAATTAATAATAGATATTAAAAATTATAACATATAACAATTATAAAATTATAACAAGTGTGGTAAATTGAACAAAATTACTTAACTCGATGACTATATGTTTTGAATTTAAAACAAATGCAAATAAAACGTTAAATATAAAACATTTAAAGCTTTAAAAAATTATTTATTTTGTTAGCTTGCAGTTGAGAAAAAAATTATTTTTCGTGCTTCGCGTACCTTCAACGTCGCACCTCATCAATCAATAGTTGCCAGTCAAAATATTCTGAAATAACATTTGAAGTTTTTGAAACTTTGTAACTCAATATATTAATGCAGTAAAGTTTTTATATTTCTGTGCATAAAAAGGAAAAGACAACTTAACTTAGAAGTCATTATGGGAATTTAAATAGGATTGATACCATTTTCGAGTAATGTTGTTATTGCCTTGATTTTTGAAAGAAAAATTTGAAAAGATTGATATTTGAATTAATTGGTGTTTAGCAATTTCTTTTCAGAATTGCGCATTTAACTTTTTAAAAAAAGTATTTAAAGTATATACATTTCAATTTTCATCATCCAATGCTGTTAATATTTTAATCAAAATATTTTACTAAGAGTTTTAATATATATATAATACACTCATGTCCATAAATTAGGGATAATGAAGTTCAGGCAAAGAAAGCGACAGAAAAAAAAACAAATTTGACTTATTTGTAAAGTCTATTTATTAAACAAAAAGGTAAAGAGCAAAAAAGATGCTATATGTTTGACATAATTAATAAAAATTGTGATTTTTACTCCTGGAGCAAATTTCAAAAAATAACCTATTTACAAAAAGCAGTATAACATGGTTAGTATGATGGTTAATATGGAGTATGTCTCCCGGACGATGCAATACAGGCCTTACAACGCCTAGGCATGCTGAGTATCAAATTATCAATCTGATCTTGGGGAATATAACACCACTCATCAAGCAATGCCCTCCGAAGTTCCGGTTGACAGGTGGGAGGGTGTTGACGGGCTGCAATTCGTCGGCCAAGCATATCCCACACATGCTCTATTGGATTCAAGTCCGGTGAGTATGCTGGCCAATCCATACGGGTGATATCCTCCCATTGAAGGCATTCGTCTACAATGTTGGCATGGTGAGGACGGGCGTTGTCATCCATAAACAGAAATTCAGCACCCATGGCGCCCCGAAACAAACGTACATGTTGTTCCAGAATGACATCCCGATAGATGAGGCCTGTCATCGTTACACTCTGAACATGCAGGTCAGTTCTGGAACAAGAATAATTCCTCCTCAAACGAGCCATCCTGCACCACCGTAACGGTGTCGTTCGATGGTGTTCTCTTGGTGGTAATGGGTACCTGACGCTCTCCATATGAAAGTCCGGCGAGAATCAGACTGCAAACTAAACCTGGACTCGTCGGAAAACATCACACAAGACCACTATTGCGGTGTCCACAATGCATGCTCTCTACTCAGGTTAATCGCAGGCGACAGTGAGTTGCGGTAAGTGGAACACATCTGACAGGCCTACGAGCATATAGACCAATGTGCCCTAAGCGTCTGTACACGGTCTGCCTTGAAACTGTCGCACCGGTAGCTGAAGAGAGCTGATGAGACAGGTCTGATGCTGTGCTCCATCTGTTTCTTTTGGCAGTAACTGCTAAATACCGGTCCTCATTCGGCGTTGTAATTCGGGGGCGACCTGTGCTGTAACATCTACTCACATTACCATCATCTTGGAATCGTTGCCAAAGCCTGGAGATGACACTCTGGGCGATTCCAAGTTCCTCTTATACTTCCAGCTGGGTACGTCCACATTCCAGTCGTCCGATAATTCTACCACGTAAAAATCATCCAAATGCTTCCTTTTTGCCATAACTATGCGGTTATTGCACTGAAAGGCTTTAAAGCGCTTGTGAACAATTTTACTTCTTGCCACCATTCCTTATATACCCCTCTCTTACACTCGTCATTGTGACGTACTATCCGCGCCATCTGGTGGTTTCCTGTAATTTGCATATTCTTCTTCAAGAGGTGTGTGATAATACTACAGGTGAAATTTTTATTTTAGAGTTCAATTTCTGTGTAATTCTGAATTATCCTTAATTTATGGATATGAGTGTATATATGCAAGGTACAATATAATGTATAATATATATATTCCACGTAAGATATCATATAGTGTTTGTGTGCTTGAGTGATCCTTTCAAGTTTTTAGTATTGCCAATGATGTGCTGGTTTTGTTATATGATTCGCGTGTAGCGAAATACCTGTAGTAGCTTTTAGCATCCAAAATAGTCGTGTTTGTTATTCACTCCCTGTTTGTTCATCTTTGGTTTTGTGTTCATGTGTTATTCTTCGGTTTATGTGTTGTGTTCTTTGTATGTATGTATGTATGTATGTATGTATATTTATATATATATATATATATATATATATATATATATATATATATATATATATATATATAGAATTACATCGAATGTGAATAATATAACAAATCTAGCAGACAAATATAAACAATAAAATAGGAAGAGTTTGTGCATCTTTTTTTTACCATAGATCTATTATGTGATCATTTTGTGTAATTAACATTATTTTATCTCTTTTGACTGCTGAATAAAATTTGTTTTGAATTATTTGCCCTTGTTTATAAAAACCGTGTTCATGAAGAATTAACAAAATAAAATAAAAACATGTTATACTATCAGCATTTTCAACAAATGGTTAAAATTAAACAAATAATTAGAAAAAAAAATCATTGATTACCATTCATAACCTACATATATTAATTGATCATTTTTCGAAGTAGCCACTTTTGCCCTATAAGTATTTAGGAACTGCAGAACGAACAACTATGCAGCTATTTGTGCGTCATTTAGGATTCAGCTAATCTCTCATTGAGAATTTCATCAGTTTACTTTTGCCAAAATTCCTGTATCAAGCGGTAACATTGGTGGACTACATAGAAATGACAGTTACACTATAGGAATTTTAACGTGAGTGTTAAAAAAACTGGAAATATGTAGTATAAGAAACTGCACCATTGCCATCTTCCATACACACAATTCTCAATAAATTTCTGTAGCATATCTTTGGCACTGCATCAGTTCTAAATGAACGATTCTAATCTAACGGGAAATATTAAACCTTAATAAAGCGCAAATCGTTCATCATTTAACAAGATTAAAATTAATGGATTAAGGGGACATATATCTTAAATTCCCTTGAAGCTAGCTTCAATGGCTTGTTAATAAATCACGTATAATGAAACTTAATATAATCTAAGGTGTAAATTTTAATTATCTAATAACTGATTATTTAAACATCAGCTTTCAATCTATGAACTTTACTCTAGAAATTCTTTAATGTGAAGCAATGTACTTAATACAATTTGAAAAGAATTTTTTTAAATTTAAAATTACTATTCGAAGCATACATTTTATGGTGCTTTTTAAATTTACTAAAATAGCTTACTGTTTCATTTATTGTTAGGTATTAAAAAAGTATTCTGAAATGAAAATTTTCTATTGATTCTTGGAAGGCTTTGTTTAAAAGTCACCTTTTATATGGAGTTGCCCCAATTTGTTTTTACTGTATATTTTCATTCCAATACAGTCATAATATTTCCATTACAAATCTGATTTTTTTTGTAATATATATTATGAAATTTTTTTTTAAAGTTTCATTCATGCAAGGAAAACTTTCTAGTATAAAATTATTATTATATGTTCAAGTTCTTCTCAAAAATTCCATCAAAATTGCATATTTTATTAATTGAAAAAAGATTTTTCTGTTATTAAAAAATTAAGACAGAATCTATCGAACCAAACCCTTATCTATGTTAAACAATTAATACAATTATGTTAAACATTTTAACAATTTGTTAACAACCTGTTAAGCAATTTAACAATTTGTTACAACATATTAAACATTTAAACAATTTGTTACCAACATGTTACAAAATTTTACAGTTTGTAAAACAACATAATAAACAATTTAAATGTTAAACAGAAATTAACAACATGTTAAACAATTTAAGAATTTATTAACAACATGGTAAACAATTTTTTAAAAAATGTAATAACATGTTAAATGATTTAAGAATTTGTTAAAAACGTGTTAAACAATTATAAAAAAATTTAATAACATGTTAAACAATCTTACAATTTATACAATAACAATTTATATATGTTATTTTGTAAAAAATAAATATTCTCCTCTCTTCAATTGCTGGCTTTTTATAAAAAAAAAAAAAATATTTTTGAAAAAGCTGTCTAAAACATGTTTAGAGAATGACTTTCAATAGTTTGGTTAAAAATTTTTAAAAATAAATAAATAATCGATTTATTTTATGTTTAAAGCAATTTTTTGTTTAAATTAATTTAAAATTTTAAAACAAACATTGTTTTAAGATGCTTTTATATGTAGATATCCTAGTATGAAATGTGTTTTTCAGAAATACTTTTATAGAACACGGAATTTTCACACAACAAAAATTCTTCCTATTAAAATTAGTATACTAAATTTTTTGATGATAATTTTGTTATATAAGTACCACGTCAAATATAAGTCCTAAAAAATGATCATTTGCTTTAAAAATCTGTTAACTTTTCTGACAATTAGTCCCTATAACTCTTGTTTCTACTTCTTTTCTATGCATGAAAACACACCTTAATAAAAATTAGCAGCACATTGGAGATACTTTTAGTCCACACTTCATAAATACCAAACGATAATCTAAACAAGTTAATTCTATTTTCTGCATGGCGAGTTCCATTTTCGCGGAAGTTAGTCATGTGACAAATACGCATAACTTAATTTAGACTCGGGTTTTGTTCTAGATGTCTTCATAGAAATCCGCGAGGAAAAGTTTTCAGAAAGTACTTTTTTTATGGCATCGCGCAGATTTTTGGATGAAAGGGCGATCGCAGCACCATCTGGTGCCTGCAGAATCCAACAACGAACAATGGTGTCTTTTCCACCAAGGTGGCGAAAAAGACAATAATAATCTCGATCTTGTGAGTTTCTTTATTCCCGAGTCTTCTCTCGGATACTGCTTTTGTTGAAAAGATAAATTTATCAAAATCGAAGCTAACTCTTCTGGGCGACTATTGTGTTTTAAACTTTGCGACAGCAGGGTTTATCTTTGACGTCGTTTAATATTGTTTAGCTTTAGTGTGTTGTTCTTTTTTTTTTTTTGTTGTTGTTGTTGTTCGAAATGAAATTTTAAAGCTTTTCGAATGTGCTCTTTTGTTTTCAAACACGTCTTATTTTTATAAAAATATATAGTCGCTTTTTTGTGGAAATGAATTACGGCGAAATGTTATGAAGCAGATATTGTATTTGTTAAGAATCGAAAATATTTGCAATACAAGAGGGATACTGTTGAGAATATTTTAATTTGTTTTCAGTTTAATTTGTTTCATTCGAATAAATTCTTCCCCCTCCCCCCCAAAAAAAAAAGCATATTTTGACTATTTTTAAAATCATTGTTTACTTACAAGAGAAGGGGGCTTGATGGCCGAGTGGTTAGTGCTCTGGCGGTCGGTACCACAGGTTTCAGGTTCATGTCTCGGCGGTGCATAGATTTTGTAGTGGTTTTGGAATCACTTTTAAACGTAGGTCCCGGTATAACATGAGCGTTTCGCGGGTATTGTTACTCGGCGTGCGTGGCTTATTTTCAAGCTATACGCACCTCCTGGGTAGTGCTAAGTGAGTAATGTCGATGTAGCGCTTGCCTTAAGGCATAAAAGATTTAGAATGTGCCAGATGCATTAGAGAAAAACTTTTGTGAAAGAAACTTGTGTTTTGTACTTGTAACTTGTACGCTTTTGCCAGATGCATTAGAGAAAAAAAACTTTTGTAAAAGAAACTTGTATTTTGTACTTACTTGTACGCTTTTGCCAGATGCATTAGAGAAAAAAACTTTTTGTAAAAGAAACTTGTATTTTGTACTTGTAACTTGTACGCTTTTGCCAGATGCATTAGAGAAAAAAACTTTTTGTAAAAGAAACTTGTATTTTGTACTTGTAACTTGTACGCTTTTGCCAGATGCATTAGAGAAAAAAAACTTTTTGTAAAAGAAACTTGTATTTTTGTACTCTTGTACGCTTTTGCCAGATGCAATCTTTTGTAAAAGAAACTTGTATTTTGTACTTGTAACTTGTACGCTTTTGGGGTGTGTTCTCTGAGAGCATTCTTTGGTGTAACTGTTTCTCATTTGAATTTTGTATGGGGGAAAGTTTTTACTAAGCAGTTAAAGCAATGGCTTCTATCTAAATTTAAAATAAAACAACGGAATGATTACTAAAATATTTAAAAATTCCTCATCAGAATCAAAATTTGTTTCTAAATATTTTCCAGTTAATTATTTTTGGTTTTTTTTTTTTAAATGTTGTTTAACTTTAGAAAACAATAAGGAGGGGAGGTGTAAAGCTTAAACACCTACAGTAGACGATTTTTTTTAATATTTTAAATTAATAATAAAATGTATTAATTTATAATGGAATATATTAAAGTTACTATTTTGTTGAGAGTTAACAGTACACATTTTATAAACTTTAATTTATACTTGCTAATTGTGTTTGCATATATAATTAATTTTTATAATACGACGTTAAATCTGGAAGTTACATGTTTTGGAATGACGCCAACAATTCGTTAAGTTAGTTACAAAGTTTTCTAATCTTCCGAAAGTTAACTTGTGGCAAAGTATTTCTGCATATATGAACAATTACTAACTTTTAAAGACTATTTTCTTTTCAAAAATGTTAATCAAAGCTGCAAATTAAATTAATCATTAATAATATGATGAAAAATATAGTTTTTGATGCTTTCACCAAAATATTTATAAAATTATTTTCTAGATAAACGTTATATATTCTATCCAAATAATAATCAATATTATTTGTTAAACATTAAGTGATAAATAACATTCAAAACCATTATGAATTTTTACTATTGGAAAATATGTTACGACTATTAAATTATTGATTCATTTTGTATTTTCCCATACCAGTAATAAAAAAATTGTTCTTCGGTCACATAATATTTAATCATTTTGATTATTGGTTTCCGAAGTGGGTATTATCGTCCTCTTGAGGGCAGTGGAGTAACCAACAGGATTGAAACAAGTCTCGGGTGAAAGTATGAAGTAATAATTACATTTTCTTCATTATATTTAAGCCACAAATTTGTTAAAAAAAACTGAGAGACCCACTGCAAATAGCTATTTTCAATGATTTAATAATACAGTTGACAAAAATAGTCGAGGATTAATTCATTGGTAGCAATACATCAAAATCATTATTCTCATTAAAATAAACTTTAAGGACTAATGGGCAATTTACTAACGTTCTGGCCTTGGTACCAAGGGCTTCAGGTTCGGATAGTGGCGGTGCTATGGATGTTTGTAGTTTTTCGAAATACCCATTAAGCAGTAAAAAGAAGGGGAAGTGGAGTCTAATTAACCTAAAGATGGTTGGATGGTCTATTTACAAGTCAAACTACACTGAAGTGACAAAAGTCATGGGATAGCCATTTAATATGCAAATTTTCAGATGGCAGTAGCATCGCGTAGAACAGGTATAAATGCGCAGTGCTTTCGCAGAGCTTTCATTTCTTTCAAGTTATTCATGTGAAGAGGTTTTGACGTGATGATGACCGCACGACGGGAATTAACAGAAAAATTGAACGCGGAATGTTAGTTGGAGCTAGACGCATGGGTCATGCCATTTCCGGAAATCGTTAGGGAATTCAACATTCCCAGATCCACTGTGTCAAGAGTGTGCCGAGAGTGACATTTCAGGCATAACATCCCACCATGGACAACGCAGTGGTCGACCGCCTGCACTTAACGACCGAGACGTCTGCAAAGAGTCGTAAATTCTAACAGACAAACAACACTGCGTCAAATAACCGCAGAAATCAATGTGGGACGTACAAGGGACTTGTCTGTCTAGAACTGTGCGGAGAAATTTGGCTTCCTTGGGCTATTCCAGCAGAAGACCGACTCGAGTGCCTTTACTGACAGAACGACATCGCTTGCAGCGACTCTCGTGGGCACGTGAGCATATCGGTTGGTCCCTAGATGAATGGAAAACCGTGGCCTGGTCCGATGAGTCACGATTTCAGTTGGTAAGAGCTGATGGTAGGGTTCGAGTGTGGCGCAGACCCCACGAAGCCATGGACCCAAACTGTCAGCAAGGCACTGTTCAAGCTGGTGGTGGCTCCGTAATGGTGTGGGCTGTTTTTTCATGGCATGGACTTGGTCCTCTGGTGCGACTGGACCGAACATTGACTGGAAATGCTTATGTTCAGCTACTTGGAGATCACTTGCAGCCATTCATGGACTTCATGTACCCAAACAACGATGGTATTTTTATGAATGACAATGCGCCATGTCACCGGGCCACAACTGTTCGCGATTGTTTCTGGACAATTCCAACGAATGATCTGGCCACCTAGATCGCCCGACATGAATCCCATCGAGCATTTATGGGACATCATCGAGAGGTCTGTTCGTGCTCAAAATCCTGCACCATCAACGCTTTCTCAAATATGGAGACAGCATGGCTCAATATTCCTGCAGAAGAAGACTTCCAACGACTTGTTGAGTCCATGCCACGTCGAGTTGCTGCACTTCGCCGGGCGAAAGGAGGGCCGACACGATATTAAGAGGTATCCCATGACTTTTGTCACTTCAGTGTATTTAAGTTAATTGTAATTTTTATCTTAATCCTTCGTTATGTTAATTTTCCGTGTATGTGATGTCAATGTTGCTATGATTAATTTTAATAAATAATTTTATAATTTTAAAAATTTAATGTGTTTTTATTTACAACTTTATATACTATAAGAGGTAGTTCAATATAAGAGAAAAATTAACAAAAACAGATTTCAAAGAACAAAAAAGAAAAAAAGAAATTTTTTACTCTTTCTATTTGCTCGCTTAAACGAAATAGATTTCAAGGGAATTGAGTAATTTTACTGAGTAATTTTTTCTCTGAGAAAGAATAATAAGTTGTTATAAGAATAAAGGGAATAAGTAATAATAAGGGGAATAAATAACTTGGGAAACACTATTTTAGAACGATTAATATTTCGACAGAATACACACTAAACCAGGGTTATCTACTGGTTGCTGGTAGTCGAAATTTTTTATATCTACCGCCCACTATCTCTGTTAGTAGTAAAATTTTCTAATCATCCACAGGTTCCACAATTGTGGCGATTTATAAAGTAGTGAAGTAACTTTACTTTGTAAAACTTATAAAGAAGAGTTACAGCAAGGTAAAGCATATGATAATAATTTCGTACCAAATATTTTATGACGAGTTTTCACTAAGTTTGGCAGAATAAATATTTATAAAATACACTATCTGGAAGAAAGTGACGGGACACCCCTCGAAAAGCAGAAAAGTTGACAATACAGCTGACACATGCGCAATAATAGGTATCACGTGTCAGCCATATCCTATAAATATTCTGTGGAGTCGACTAGAGTTGATTTTTGTCAAGATGCCGCCACGGGAAGAGTTGTCTGAGTTCGAGAAAGGTGTGTTGGTTGGATTGCATCTTGCCAAGGTGTCAATTTGGGAGATATTCCGTCCCCGTAACTGCTCAAAAATCAACTGTAGCACGTGTTGTGTGTCGCTACAAGACTGAGGGACACTGTCAGAACAAACCCCGAAGTGGACGACCTACAGTTCTCATCAGCAGGGACCGGCGGGTGCTCGGCAGGGGAGATTCGAAGTAACCGTCAAACATCCATGGATAACATCGCTAATGAGTTTAGACAAGCCACAGGTGTGGCCGTTTCGACCAAGACTCTTCGTATCGAGGCCCATAAGTTGGGTTACACTGGACGTTCGGCGGCCCATAAACCTTTGATTACGAAAACCAACAAGAAAGCGCGTCTTCGATAGGTCAAAGACCACTGTACTTGGACTCTGGATGACTAGAAATGCGTCCTTTGGAGTGACGAGTCACAATTTACCTTTTTCCGTCCCGTTTTCCGTGTCCGTCACTTTCTTCCACATAGTGTAGCTTACTGTAGGAAAATCTCTTTTTATTTATACTTTGATTGTATACAAGCATGAAGTCTGATGAAGTTACATTTAATTAAATTATTAATGAATACACTGAGGCTAATGCTATGAATCTATATACTGGATATCTGGTTAATTTTTGTAAGGAATAAACGAAGTTCCCGTTTTGGAAATATTCACGCAGTTTCTTTGGTTATAATATCATTAATAGGATTAAAAATTAATTCCACAAGATATGAAATAGAGAAAGGTTACAATAAACTGGATATCATTTCCCATATATTTTGATATGTAAGGTAGTTTTAAACAATACTTGAAAATTCCTCTATTTCAACATTTTAAAAATCAATTTAATTAAAAAAGCCTTCAGTAACAGACAAATCTCCTGCCACTCAACATGAAAGCTAAAACGAGAACTAGTGGGAAGTAGGGACCAGGTTGACTAACACTGCTCTAAACTATATTTTAAGCAGACTTTAATAGATTAACTCTTTTTTAAATTCCTGATATCATTATGTCTTCAAAACCTCTTTGACTCTCCTATTTTTTAATAATAGCAAGTAATATGATTTCATATGATAATAAAAACTTTATTTTCTAAGAAATATAATTAATTATATTACTTCAATCATTGTTCGTTTGTTGATGCTATAATAAATGTACCTTTATTTCGAATAAAACTAATGATTAAATCATTAATATTAATATGTTACAACTTTATCAATAACCAAAACAAATCAACGTTCTTGATGCATCTGCGTAACTAATCCGTTTCCAACAAATTATACAACTGCGCCTCTGATTGGTTGCTGAATCGGAACCATTGGCGAATGACGGCTAATGAGCGAAATGAGACAACACGCAAGATAGATGTTCCGCTTGTGGGAGAGAATGGCTCTCACAACCGTTTACGATGTAAACTTCTAATTCCATTTGGACAGACCGGAGCTTCCATTATGCCCCGAACAGGCACCGTTTTCATTCATTTCTCGGTGATTTATTGTCGATTCTTATGACGGAAACAGTGGCTGCTGCTTGCTGCTAATGCTCGTATTTCTGCTGGAGATCAGGGAATTGTTGTTCTTGCGATAACCGAGCGTGGCTTCTGCGTTGATCTGTCAAAAAGTGTGACATTTCCCATTAGTTCAGAGTGTTGGCAGGGGACCCGGAAAAGTTTTGTGTTAAATCGAGTTGGTGAAAGCTGTACTTATTGAGTGATATGTTGTTTATGTGTGTAACCTGGTTTGAGGATTTTGGTGGGAAATTAGTTGTTATTTAAAAAGAAAAAAACATTGTTCATAAATATATTTATGAGCTGTGAAAATCCTTTTTTATTAGGGATTTTTACTTCAAATTCAAATGATGTTTTTTTACTTTAAATTCTAATAGGTTTTATTTGTTTTTACCTCAAATTCCAGTTTGTTATATTTGGTTTTATCTCAAATTCTAATAGGTTATATTTGGTTTTACCTCAACTCTAATAGGGTTTTTTTTTCCTCAAATTCTAATAAGGTTTTTAATTCAAAATTCTAAAAGGGCTTTTTTAATTCAAAATTCTAATAGGGTTTTTACCTCAAAATTCTAATGTTTTTATTATTATTATTCTTATTTCAAATTCTAATGGTTTGTTTTTACCTCAAATTCTAATATGTTTTTATTTATTTCCAATTCTAATAGGGTTCCTTTACTTCAAATATTAATAAGATTTTTTTTCAAATTTGTTTTTTGTCACTTCAAATTCACACTCATGTCCATAAATTAAGGATAATTCAGAATCACACAGAAATTGAACTCTAAAATAAAAATTTCACCTGTAGAATTATCACACACATCTTGAAGAAGAATATGCAAATTACAGGAAACCACCAGATGGCGCGGATACTAGTCCCAATGACGAGTGTAAAGAGATGGGTATATAAGGAATGGTGGCAAAGAAGTAAAATTGTTCACAAGCGCTTTAAAAACCTTTCAGTGCAATAACCGCATAGTTATGGCACAAAGGAAGCATTTGGATGATTTTTCACGTGGTACAATTATCGGACGACTGGAATGTGGACGTACCCAGCTGGAAGTATCCGAAACTTAAATCGCCCAGAGTGTCATCTCCAGGCTTTGGCAACGATTCCAAGATGATGGTAATGTGAGTAGAAATTACAGCAAGGTCGCCCCGAGTTTTAACGCCGAATGAGGACCGGTATTGGCAGTTACTACCAAAAGAAACAGACGGAGCACAGCATCAGACCTGTCTCGTCAGCTCTCTTCAGCTACCTTTACGACAGTTTCAAAGCAGACCGTGTACAGACGCTTAGGGCACATTGGTCTATATGCTCGTAGACCTGTCAGATGTGTTCCACTAACCGCAACTCACTGTCGCCTGCGATTAACCTGGGTAGAGAGCATGCATTGTGGACACCGCAACAGTGGTCTTGTGGGATGTTTTCTGACGAGTCCAGGTTTAGTTGCAGTGTGATTCTCGCCGGTCATTCATATGGAGGGCGTCAGGTATCCGTTACCACCAAGAGAACACCATTGAACGACACCGTTACGGTGGTGCAGGATGGCTCGTTTGTGGAGGGAATTATTCTTGGTTCCAGAACTGACCTGCATGTTCAGAGTGTAACGATGGCAGGCCACATCTATCGGGATGTCCTTCTGGAACAACATGTACCTTTGTTTGGGGGCACCATGGGTGCTGAATTTCTGTTTATGGATGACAACGCCCGTCCTCACCGTGCAAACATTATAGACGATTGCCTTCAATTGAAGGATATCACCCGTATGGATTGGCCAGCATACTCACCGGACTTGAATTTAGAGCATGTGTGGGATATGCTTGGCCGACGAATTTTCAGCCCGTCAACACCCTCCCACCTGTCAACCGGAACTTCGGAGGGCATTTAGCTTGAAGAGTGGTGTAATAGTCCCCAACATCAGATTGATAATTTGATACTCAGCATGCCTTGGCGTTGTAAGGCCTGTATTGCATCGTCCGGGAGACATACTCCATATTAACCATCATACTAACCATGTTATACTGTTTTTTTAAATAGATTCTTTTTTTGAAATTTGCTCCAGGGAGTAAAAATCGCAATTTTTATTAATTATGTCAAACATATAGCATCTTTTTTTCTTTACCTTTTGATTAATAAATAGACTTTACAAATAAGTCAAATTTGTTTTGCTTCTTTGCCTGAACTTCATTATCCTTGATTTATGGACATGAGTGTATGTTAAGGAAAAGACATATATATATGCATAAAAGAACAAAAAAATTCTTACTCTTTTTACATTGAACTCTTTTTATTTGTTCGATTAAAGAAGGTAGATTTCAAGGGAATTGAGTAATTTTACTGAGAAAGGGGAATGATTTTGGGAGCTAGTGTTTTAGAACGATTAGCATTTCGATAGTATACCTTCTAAATTGTATTTTAAGTAGAATTCTGTAGATTAACTTTTTTTTCTGTTTGATACCAATATTTCTCAATAGCATGTTTCGGTATGA
This sequence comes from Caerostris extrusa, assembly GCA_021605095.1. Lineage (NCBI taxonomy): Eukaryota > Metazoa > Arthropoda > Arachnida > Araneae > Araneidae > Caerostris > Caerostris extrusa. The sequence continues at coordinate 39,887 of BPLR01013026.1, read as the reverse complement.
TATTTTTTAATAGTAGCTGGTAACAGGATTTCAGATGATAATAAAAACATTATTTTCAAAAAATATAAATTAATTATTTTACTTTAATAACTGTTCCTCTGTTGATGCTATAATAAATGTATCATTACTTAGAATAAAACTAATGAATAAATCATTAATATTAATATGTCACAACTTTATCAATAACCCAAACAAAATCAGCATTCTTGATGCATCTGCGTAACTAATCCGTTTCCAACAAATTATACAACTACGCCTCTGATTGGTTGCTGAATCGGAACCATTGGCGAATGATGGCTAATGAGCGAAATGAGACAACACGCAAGATAGATGTTCCGCTTGTGGGAGAGAATGGCTCTCACAACCGTTTAAGATGTAAACTTCTAATTCCATTTGGACAGACCGGAGCTTCCATTATGCCCCGAACAGGCACCGTTTTCATTCATTTCTCGGTGATTTATTGTCGATTCTTATGACGGAAACAGTGGCTCCTGCTTGCTGCTAATGCTCGTATTTCTGCTGGAGATCAGGGGATTGTAGTTCTTGCGATAACCGAGCGTGGCTTCTGCGTTGATCTGTCAAAAAGCGTGACATTTCCCATTAGTTCAGAGTGTTGGCAGGGGACCTGGGAAAGTTTTGTGTTAAATCGAGTTGGTGAAGCTGTATTTATTGAGTGATGTGTTGTTTATGTGTGTAATCCTGGTTTGGAGGATTTGGGTGGAAAGTTAGTTATAACTTTTAAAAAATTTGGAAAACATTGTTCATAAATATATTTATGAGTTGTAAAAAACCTTTTTAATTAGAATATTTTTACTTCAAATTTTAATAGGTTTTTTTTTCCTTCAAATTTTTAATAGTTTTTTTCACTTCCCATTTTAATAGGGTTTTTTTTTTTACTACAAATTTTAATAGGTATTTTTTACTTCAAATTCTAATAGGGCTTTTGTTTACTTCAGATTCTAATAGTTTTTTTTTTTTTCAAATTTTAATAGGATCTTTTTACTTCAAATTTTAATAGGGTTTTTTTTACCTCAAATTGAAATAGAATTGTTTTTTTTTCAATGGATCTTATTTGCATCTTTATTTACTATATTTTAAGACATAGGCATACAAATGCATAAAAGAACAACAAATGCTTACAATTGTTATTATTTTTAACTCTTTTTTTTTTATCGCTTAAAGAAGGTAGATTTCAAGGGAATTTAGTAATTTTACTGAGAAAGGTTTGGGAGCTAGTGTTTTAGAACGATTAACATTTCGATGCTATACTCTCTAAACTGTATTTTAAGCAGCATTCTATATATTAAATTTTTTTTCTTCGTGATAACAATATTTCTCAAAAGCATCTTTGGCTATGATATTTTTCAATAATAGCAGATCATACGATTTCATATAATAATGAAAACTTTATTTATCAAAAATATAGTTAATTATATTACTTCAATAGTTGTATGTCTCTTGATGTTATAATAAATTTATCTTTATTTAGAATAAAACTAATGATTAAATCATTAATATTAATATGTTACAAATTTATCAATATCCAAAACAAATCAACATTCTTGATGCATCTGCGTAACTAATCCGTTTCCAACAAATTATACAAGTAAGCCTCTAATTGGTTGGTGAATCGGAACCATTGGCGAATGATGGCCAATGAGCGAAATGAGACAACACGCAAGATAGATGTTCCGCTTGTGGGAAGAGAATGGCTCTCCAACCGTTTACGATGTAAACTTCTAATTCCATTTGGACAGACCGGAGCTTCCATTATGCCCCGAACAGGCACCGTTTTCATTCATTTCTCGGTGATTTATTGTCGATTCTTATGACGGAAACAGTGGCTGCTGCTTGCTGCCAATGCTCGTATTTCTGCAGGTGATCAGGGATTGCTGTTCTTGCGATAACCGAGCGTGGGTTCTGCGTTGATCTGTCAAAAAGCGTGACATTTCCCATTAGTTCAGAGTGTTGGCAGGGGACCCGGGAAAGTTTTGTGTTTAATCGAGTTGGTAAAACTGTACTTATTGAGTGATGTGTTGTTTATGTGTGTTCTCTGGTTTGGAGGATTTTGGTGGGAAGTTAGTTATTATTTAAAAGAAAGTTGGAATATTGTTCATAAATATATTTGAGTTGTGAAAAACACTTTTTTATTAGGGTTATTACTTCAAATTCAAATGAGGTTCTTTTACTTCAAATTCTAATAGGTTTTTTTTTTTTTTTTATCTCAAATTCTAATAGGTTTTATTTTTTTTTATCTCAAATGCTAACAGATTATATTTGTTTTTACCCTCAAATTCTAATAAGGTTTTTTTAATTCAAAATTTAATAGGGTTTTTACCTCAAAATTAAATGGGTTTTTTTTTTATTATTTCAAATGCTAGAAGGGTTTTTTTTACCTCAAATTCTAATATGTTTTTATTTATTTCCAATTCTAATAGGGTACCTTTACTTCAAATTTTAATAGGGTTGTTGTTGTTTTTTTTACCTCAAATTCAAATAGGATTGGTTTTTTTCGATGTGTCTTATTAACATCTTTATTTACTATATTTTAAGGCATAGACATATAGATGCATAAAAGAACAGAAAAAAATAAACTTATGTTTACTTTTAACTGTTTTTATTTGTTCACTTAAAGAAAGAATATTTCAAGCAAATTAAGAAGTTTTTTTTTTTTTTCCCTTGAGAAAAGGGGAATAAATTTGGGAAGCACTGTTTTAAAACTATTAGCATTTCTGTAAGCTCGGTATACAGCTCTGTAAAAGCATACTCTGTAAATTATATTTTAAGTATGATTCTTTCAATTAACTCTTTTTTTTCCTTCGTGGTTTACAATGTTTCTTCAAAGCCTCTTTGGGTCTGACATTTTTAATCGTAGCAGGCAATATGATTTTAAATGATAATAAAATTTCCTTCCACCAAAAGCCAAATTAGACTTTATTAATTATATTACTTCAATAACTCTTCTTCAGTTGATGCTTTAATAAATTTATATTTACTTACAATAAAACTAATGATTAAATCATTAATATTAATATGTCACAACTTCATCAATGATCGAAACAAATCAACATTCTTCATGCATCTGCGTAACTAATCCATTACATTTACGTAGAATAAAAAACTAATGATTAAATCATTAATATTAATATATTGCAACTTTATCAATAACCAAAACAAATCTGCGTTCTTGATGCTTCTGCGTATTTAATCCGATTCCAAAAAAATTATACAACTAGGCCTCTGATTGGTTTGTGAATCGGAACTATTGGCGAATGATGGCTAATGGACGAAATGAGACAACACGCAAGATAGATGTTCGCTTGTGGGAGAATGGCTCTTACAACCGTTTACGATATAAACTTCTAATTCCATTTGGACAGACCGGCGCTTCCATTGTGCCCCGAACAGGCACCGTTTTCATTCATTTCTCAGTGATTTATTGTCGATTCTTATGACAGTAACAGTGGCTGCTGCTTGCTGCTAACGCTCGTATTTCTGCTGGAGATCAGGGAATTGTTGTTCTTGCGATATCAAGCGTTGATTCTCGTTGATCTGTCAGAAAGCGTGACATTTCCCATTAGTTCAGAGTGTTGGCAGGGGACTCGGGAAAGTTTTGTGTTAAATCGAGTTGGTTAAAGCTGTACTCATTGAGTGATGTGTTGTTTATGCGTGTGCTATGGTTTGGAGGATTTTGATGGGAGATTAGTTATTATTTAAAGAACGTTGTTCATAAATATATTTATGAATTATGAAAACTGGTTCCGGTTCACTGGTTTTTTTTTTTACTTTAAATTTTAAAAAAAGTTTTTTACTTTGAATTCTAATAGGTTTTTTACTTTAAATTCTAATAGGAATTTTTTACTTCAAATTCTAACAACATTTTTTTAATTCAAATTCTAATAAGGTTTTTTTTTACTTCAAATTCTAATAAAGTTTTTTTTTATTTCAAATTTTAGTAGGAAGTGTTTACTTCCAATTTTAGTAGGATGTTTTTACTAAGGTTTATTAAAAACAAAATTTAATAACATTTTTTTTTTCACTTTGAATTCTAATAGGCCTTTTTTTTTTCTTCATATTCAAATAGGTTTGTTTTTTTCAATGTGTTTTATTCACATCTATATTTATTATATTTTAAGACATAGACATGTATTTTCATCAAAGAACAAAAATGCTTACTCTGTTTACTTTTAACTCTTTTATTTGTTCGCTTAAAGAAGGTAGATTTCAAGGGAATTGTGTAATTTTACAGAGAAACAGAAATAAGTATGGAAGCTTGTATTTTAGAATGATTAGCATTTCGTTAGTGTACTTAAACTATATTTTAAGCATAATTCACTTTTTTTTTTTTTTCCTTCATGATACTAAAAATTTTTTTCAACGCATCTTTGACTATGATAGTTTTTAATAGTAGTTGGTAACATGATTTCACGGATAATTTACTTGAAAACTTTATTAAAACTTTATTTTCCAAAACTATAATTAATTATATTACTTTATAACTGTTCATCTGTTAATGTTATAATAAATTTACTTTTACTTAGAATAACACTAATGATTAAATCGTTAATATTAACATGTTACAACTTTATCTATAACCAAAAAAATCAAACATTCTTGATGCATCTGCGTAACTAATCCGTTTCCAACAAATTATACAACTACGCCTCTGATTGGTTGGTGAATCGGAACCATTGGCGAATGATGGCCAATGAGCGAAATGAGACAACACGCACGATAGATGTTCCGCTTGTGGGAGAGAATGGTTTTTACAACCGTTTACGATGTAAACTTGTAATTCCATTTGGACAGACCGGAGTTTCCATTATGCCCCGAACAGCCACCGTTTTCATTCATTTCTCAGTGATTTATTGTCGATTCTTATGACGGAAAAAGTGGCTGCTGCTTGCTGCTAATGCTCGCATTTCTTCTGGAGATCAGGGATTGTTGTTCTTGCGATATGCGTTGATCTGTCAGAAAGCGTGACATTTCCCATTAGTTCAGAGTGTTGGCAGGGGACTCGGGAAAGTTTTGTGTTAAATCGAGCTGGTAAAGCTGTACTTATTGAGTGATGTGTCGTTTATGTGTGTGCCCTGGTTTGGAAGATTTTGGTGGAAAATTAGTTATTATTTTAAAGAAACTTGGAAAACATTGTTCATAAATATATTTATGAGATGTGAAAACTTTTATTCATTGTTTTTTTTTAACTCTAAATTCTAATAGTTTTTTTTTTTTTTTTACTTCAAATTATAATAGTTTTTTTTTTCTTACTCTAAATTATAATAGTTTTTTTTTTATTTCAAATTATAATAGTTTTTTTTTATTTCAAATTATAATAGTTTTTTTTTTTTACTTCAAATTGTAATAAGGGTTTTTTTTTTTTAACTTCAAATTCTTATAGGTTTTTTTTTTTTTAACTTAAATTCAAATAGGTTTGTTTTTTACTTAAATTCTAATAGGGGTTATTTCAGCTCAAATTTTAATAGGGTATTTTTTTTTACTTCAAATTCTAGTAAATTTTTTTTCTTCAAATTCTAATAGGGTGTTTCTACTTCAAGTTCACTTTCTTTTTACTTAAATTTTACTAAGGCTTTTCTTTTACTTCAAAATTCAAAAGGGTTTTCTTTTACTAAAAATTTAATAGTGTTTCTTTTTACTTCAAATACAAATAGGATTGGGTTTTTTTCCATGCGTCTTATTTGCAACTTTATTCACTATATTTTAAGACATTGATAGATAGATTCTTAAAGAAGAAAAATGCTTACTATTTTTTAGTTTTAATTCTTTTTATTTGTTGGCTTAAAGAAGGTAGATTTCAAGGGAATTGAGTAATTTTACTAAGAAAGGGGAATACGTTTGGCAGCTAGTGTTTTAGAGCGATTAACATTTCGATAGTATACACTCTAAACTAATTTTAAGTGTAATATAGTAGATGAACACTTTTTTTTTTATTCGTGATATCAATATTTTTTCAAAGCATCGTTGGCTATAATATTTTTTAATAATATCAGGTACTATGATTTCAAATGATAATAAAAACTTTATATTCCCAAAAATGTAAATTATTATATTACTTCAATAACTGTTCTTCTTTTTTGATGCTATATTAAATTTACCTTTACATGGCATAAAACTGATGATTAAATCATTAATATTAATATGTCACAACTTTATCAATAACCAAAAAAATCAAATATTCTTGATGTATCTGCGTAACTAATCCGTTTCCAACAAATTATACAACTACGCCTCTGATTGGTTGAGAATCGGGAACCATTCGCGAATGATGGCTAATGAGCGAAATGAGACAACACGCAAGATAGATGTTCCGCTTGTGGGAGAAAATGGTTTTTACAACCGTTTACGATGTAAACTTCTAATTCCATTTGACAGACCGGAGCTTCCATTATGCCCCGAACAGGCACCGTTTTCATTCATTTCTCAGTGATTTATTGTCGATTCTTATGACGGAAACAGTGGCTACTGCTTGCTGCTTATGCTCGTATTTCTGCTGGAGATCAGGGATTCTGCGTCTATTGTTCATGCGATAACCGAGCGTGGCTTCTGCGTTGATCTGTCAAAAATCGTGACATTTCCCATTAGTTCAGAGTGTTGGCAGGGAACCCGGGAAAGGCTTGTGTTAAATCGAGTTGGTGAAGCTATACTTATTGAGTGATATGTTGTTTATGTGTGTGCCCTGGTTTGAGACTTTGTTGGGAAGATAGTTATAATTGTTCATAAATATATTTATGAGTTGTAAAAACCTTTTTAATTAGAATTTTTTTACTTCAAATTCTAATAGGCTTTTTTTCCTTCAAATTTTTAATAGTTTTTTTTTTCACTTCCCATTTTAATAGTGTTTTTTACTACAAATTTTAATAGGTATTTTTTTACTTCAAATTTAATACGGCTTTTGTTTACTCAGATTCTAATAGTTTTTTTTTTAATTTCAAATTTTAATAGGATCTTTTTACTTCAAATTTTAATAGGGTTTTTTTTTACCTCAAATTCAAACAGGATTGTTTTTTTTTCAATGTATCTTATTTGCATCTTTATTTACTATATTTTAAGACATAGGCATAGAAATGCATAAAAGAACAACAAATGCTTACAATTATTATTATTTTTAACTCTTTTTTTTGTTCGTTAAAGAAGGTAGATTTCAAGGAATTTAGTAATTTTACTCAGAAAGGTTTGGGAGCTAGTGTTTTAGAACGATTAACATTTCGATACTATAATCTGTAAACTATATTTTAAACAGCATTCTATATATAAATTTTTTTTTTTTTCGCGATACCAATATTTCTCAAAAGTATCTTTGGCTATGATATTTTTCAATAATAGCAGATAATACGATTTCATATAATAATGAAAACTTTATTTATCAAAAATATAGTTAATTATATTACTTCAATAGTTGTACGTCTGTTGATGTTATAATAAATTTACCTTTATTTAGAATAAAACTAATGATTAAATCATTAACATGTTACAAATTTATCAATATCCAAAACAAATCAACATTCTTGATGCATCTGCGTTACTAATCCGTTTTCAACAAATTATACAAGTACGCCTCTGATTGGTTGGTGAATCGGAACCATTGGCGAATGATGGCTAATGAGCGAAATGAGACAACACGCAAGATAGATGTTCCGCTTGTGGGAGAGAATGGCTCTCACAACCGTTTATGATGTAAACTTCTAATTCCATTTGGACAGACCGGAGCTTCCATTATGCCCCGAACAGGCACCGTTTTCATTCATTTCTCGGTGATTTATTGTCGATTCTTATGACGGAAACAGTGGCTGCTGCTTGCTGCTAATGCTCGTATTTCTGCAGGAGATCAGGGATTGTTGTTCTTGCGATAACCGAGCGTGGCTTCTGCGTTGATCTGTCAAAAAGCGGGACATTTCCCATTAGTTCAGAGTGTTCGCCGGGGACCCGGGAAGGTTTTGTGTTAAATCGAGTTGGTAAAGCTGTACTTATTGAGTGATGTGTTGTTTATGTGTGTGTGCCTGGTTTGGAGGATTTTGATGCGGAATTAGTTATTATTTAGAAGAATGGTTCATAAATATATTTATAATTTGTAAAAATTCTTTTTCATTAGCGTATATTTTTTTTATTTCAATTATAATATGGTTTTTTTTCTCTGTACTTCATATTCTAATATGGTTTCTTTTTACTTCACATTCTAGTGGGGGTTTTTTAACTTCAAATTTAATAATGTTTTTACTTCAAATTCTAATAATGTGTTTTACTTCAAATTCTAATAGCTTTTTTTTCTTACTGAACCTAATAGGTTTTTCTTTTTTTTACTTTTACTTCACATTTTAATAGGGTTTTTGTTTCCTCCCCTTTTTAATAGATTTTTTTAACTTCAAATTCTAATAGGTTTTTTTTTTTTGCTTGAAATTCTAATATGTTTTTTTTTTATTTCAAATTTGAATAGAGTTTGTTTTACTACAAATTATAATAGGGTTTCTTTTTACTTCAAATACTAATAGTTTTTTTTTTTTTTTTTTTTTTTGCTTCAAATTCTAATAATGTTCTCTTTATTTCTAATTTTAATTGGGATTTTTTTTTAATTTAAATTTTAATAGGGGACCTCCTTTTTACTTCAAATTCTAAATAACACTTTATTGATGTGTGTTGATTCATGAAAAAGTTCGACATTTTTAATAATATCCTAAGCCTTAATAATATCCTTAATAAGCCTTTTTAATAATATCCTTATTAGCGGATTAGTCCGTGACCAGTGGTCCACGGATCCTTTCGGAGTCCCTGGTTTTGTACAGGAGGTTAGTGAATTGGGAATAGAAAATTAATTTTTATAAAAATTTTATTTTCACTGGCTTATAAATAAGTCTTAAATTCTCCATATAAAACTATAAATTAATACCGAAATTATTTTTATCTCTGATTATCAATAGAAAAAAGTTTTATTATCTGTAACAATTTCATTCAAGATAAATAATTACAGTGCTGTCATGTTTTAAGAATAAAATTTTACATATCCTGTATAATAAAAGGAGTATAGAAAAGGCAAAGATATTATTAATGAATCACTATTTTGTTAATTGTATTAATATAAATAATTTTCGTTTTTTTTTACCTTATAGGCTTTTCTGAGTTCGGTGGCGTTCCTCGTATTGACAATAAGGGTCCATGGAACATAAAAGGGATTAGAACATTTGTTTTAAACTTTAATATAAGGAGGTAAGTGTTATTTATGACAATGAGTGTTTATTAGATGATATATTCCGTCATCTTTGCATATTCTATTTTTTTTCCTTTTTTTTTCAGAAATTGTTGTCTTAAAAAGAAAATAAATAATTTTAAATTTAGAAATTTAATTTTAATTTAAAGATTTTAATTAAAGAGATTTAAATTTGTTTGATAAACTTTAATATTTAGTACTTTTATAAGAGTATTTCGTTCTTTTATTTAATATTTGAGTAACGGAAAAGCTTTTTGTATTGGTCCATCACTAATGATTTCATTGTACCACTATTTCTCATTAGTTCTAAATATTGACTTTGGTTATATCGAGTTGGGTTGTTTTTGGGATAGTTTATTTATATGCTAAGTTGTTTCCTCATTCTAATATTAGATTGAAAGTAATGTCCATGATTTTCTTGATATATAAATTTTAATGCGTTTAAAACCAAATAATTTTTTGTGTTAGTGTTGGTTCTTAAATTTAAAATCTAATGTTTTTGCTATGCATTTTAATTTTAAAAATATAAAAAGTTCATTTTACATTATATTTTAATATTTATTAATGGCATATTTTTGAACACATTTTTTTTGTCACTAATTATAAAATGACTAATTTTCAAAAAAAAAAAAAAAAATAGTAAAGTTTATTAAATATTTATGAAGTTAGTTGCTTAACTAAAAGCTTCTATGTTTTAGGAAAATAAATACAACTTAGTATATATATTTTTAATTTTAGTAATATCATCTAGTAATTAACGAAATAAAAATGAATAATTAACCATCGTTCCAAAGAATATAAAAAGGAACCAAAAAAAGGGTTAATTACTTTGTTAAATAAAAAAATAATTTTATTTTTACACAGCTAATTTTTAATCGACCTTTAACATAAAAAAGGAAAATATTACAGTAATATTATAATGCAATTTACTAAAATTTAACTTATATTCTTTTATGTTTTACCAGAATAAAACTGGTCTGAAAACTATACTTATAAAAAGAATTAAATATATTTTGCATTGAATTAAACAAATGGGTATTAGTTAATTTTTTTCTATTTTCCATGTAGTCCATCTTTAAATAAATAAAATTTTTGTATTCTATATAGAATTAAATTTTAACACACATACGTTTGTATCCTCTTTTTTTATGAAAACAACAGTTGTAGACAATTTTTGAAAAACATTATTATGCTTTTACGAGTAAGTATTTAACATTAACAAATTAACTACCGTTCAATTTAAAAATAATTCAGAAAAAAAGTAAAATAATTTTTTTGCTGTCTGAATACGTTAAATCAAATTTTTGTTTTATAAAATTACGAACGTAAACTGTTTAAATATTAAAAGTTTGACCGTTAATAATAAAATAATAAATCCGTTAACATAAAAAAGGAAAAGATTTCAGTAACATTATAGTCATTTGAGTCCAATTTAAAGTATGTAATTTATATGTTTTACCAGAATAAAACTGGTCAGAAAACTATACTTATAAAAGAATTAAATTAAATTTTGTATTGAATTATACAAATGTGCATTATTTATTTTTTTCGATTTTCCGTGTTGTTGATCTTTAAATAATTTAAATTTTTGTATTCTATGTAAAATTCTTACAGACATAGAATTTATGTCTTCTTGTTATAAAAACAGAAGTTTGTAGACAATCTTGTAAATCATTATTATGCTTTTAATATTTACCATTAACAATATAACTATCGTACAATTTAAAGATAATTCAGAAAAAGTAAAATGACATTTTTTTTTGTCTGAACACGTTAAATCCATTTTTTGTTTTATATATATTTAAGAACGTAAACTTTTAAATATTAAACTTTTGGCCGTTAAATAAAATATTAAATCCAGTTAAGATAAAAAAAGGAAAACACTGCAGTAACATTATAGTCATGTATTTCTAATTTAATGTATGTTCTTTTTATGATTTTCCAAAAATAAAAACTAGTCAGAAAGCTATACTGTATTGAGCTAAATGTATTGAATTTTATAAATGAATTATTATATTTATATTTATTTGGCGTTATTTCATTTCTTTCGAATGATTTCTTCTTTTTTGATTCACAAATAAATAATTTTAAATTTTTGTAATGCAGAATTAAATTTTACAGACATAATTTTATGCCCTCTTGTTATAAAAACAACAGTTTGCAGATAATCTTGTAAAGAATTATGTTTTTAAGAACAAAAAATTTAATATTAGCAAATTAACTACCATACATTTATAAAATAATTTAGAAAATATTTTTTTTGCTCTCTGTATACTAAGTTAAATCCAGTGCGTGTCTATATAATTAAGAACATAAACTGTTTAAATATTAAAATTTTGCTTCAGGTAAATAGGTTAAAGGACTTCAAAATAAAACTTTTTAAGCTATATTTTCATATCTGAGTATACAATGAGGTTAATTAATAAGATTCGGATGGTATTTCTTTCCTTTTAAACAAAAATAGATAGTTTAATCTCATATGCTACAATAATTCATGTCTTGCATATTAAATATGTATAATGTTTTTAAACAAGTCTAGACAAGACATTAAAACAATCTTAAAAATTAACAAAAATATATACATTTATTATATACATTTTATTAGTTTATTTTTCGAAAAAAAAAATAAAACAAATCAAATTTTAAAACATGTTTTTTCAGAATTTATATTCAAGATCTAATTTTAGATTAAATTCTAAGAAAGAAAAATTAACAGTTGCATAATTAAAGTGTTCATTTATTCATCGTTAATACCATATTTTCAATGGAAATGTAGTAAAAGTACAACACTTGACAACTATTCTCCATTGTTGTGATGTGATTAATGCATACAGCGAATCGTTCTTTTAATGCTTAGTGGGAAAAAAAGCATTAATCTGCTGAATTGGAAAAACACTAAAGAAGTTCTCCGTTAAAGGAAATTAACGATTCATTTTAACTACTTAGATTATGAGTTATTTTTAATGTCGCGATATTTCTTCAGTTGTTTCGTCAATTAATTATAAAAATATCCTCACCGTGACATTTATTAGTTTTAGCGTAACTGAATTATCCTTCGCCATATGCTCAAACGGTTATGCTTTTAAATTGTAGTTCGTAATGAAATTAATAAGGATTCGTAATCTGGTAAATTGTATTAATTGTACAAACAATGATTAATAATGAATGTTCTTGAATAATAAGTAACAGCTGCTTTCATCTTTTTATCAAAGTGCCAATTAAGTAAGATAAAGAAATTAATCTTATTGTTCAGAAAATTTACCAGAAAAGATTAACTTTTGAATTATAAATAATTGTGCAACGCTTTCAAATATTAATTCGCAATGCGTATTAATTTTGTTTGTAAGATATTAAAAGTATTTCTTATAAAATGAATGTCAGCATTATATTATATGAAATTAATTTTAAATGAAACTTTAATATTAACATGTTAACTTCTATTGCATTTCTACCTACTAATACTATTTTCAGTATTCGTGTTTTATCATATATCCATATGTTCCTTTTTCTATATTTTTGTCCTCTTAATAATTTTTCAACATGTTTATTTCGGAAAGATAAGCATTTTAATACAATGCCATATGATAGAATATGTGTATACATAGGTGGTTATCAAAATAACAGAAATACCTATAAATAAAAGTGACCTTTATGAATTACTTCGTGATCATTAAAATGTAATCTTAGCTACCAGTTTTATTTAATATGAAAAGTAAATATCATGGTAGTATGAGGTAGCTTCAGTGAAATTTTATACGGCTTGGATTTTTGTCAAAAGTGTAAAATGTCAGGCCTCACAGACTTTCACTGAGGCAAAATTGCAGGAGCTAAACTAGCTGAAGTAACTGTGACCGATACATCCAGCTTTTAGATATGTCTATAAGTGCTGTACCCTAAAGTCATGATAGCGTACACACATAGCAGTAAGACAAGTTCGGAAAAACGAAAGAGCAAATTTCTGGATGTATTTCTGCCCACTTGAGCAAGGCATTTATCAATGGGCAAAAATGAAAAAGATTTGTAATTATCACTTTCCAAGATATATCTTCTCTTTTTATGAAATTGTATATTTTATAGTGGCGTTTCGTGTTATCTGGACAAATAATAATAAGAATAATACAATTATATACAATAGCAATAGATGCTATTTTCACTTTGAATAAATTTTCAGTTCTTTTGATGTTTCAGTAAGTCACTATTGACCTTTATTTTTGATAATGAATTCTATTTTAATTATAATTTTGATTAATTCATTAACTTTTGTTTGTATTATAAATTGATAATTTTTTAACTTGTATCTTGCTAAACCATTTTCATCATTGAGAGACATTTAATGTATTTTAATTGAATGTCTAGTGTTTCGTTTTTAAGTTTTAAAAGCGTTTTCGATTTTAACTTCTGAAGACCAACATAGAGACATTTGAAAATGTAAATCTTTCCTATTAGATGGATTATTGCCAGTCAGCATTTCAAATTTAGTTTTCATTTAGTTTAGGCTTTGCATTGGACAACGATTTCTAATTGACACAGCCATCGTCACTTCAGTGCAGAATTTAGTAGGACGTTTTGGTTGTAATAAGAGGTTACATTATACTTGAACAGTCCTTCTATAATTACATAAATAAAATATGTATTTAAAATACATGATGTTAATTACAATTACAATAATAATAAAGATTGTTAAATGAACCGATATACTAGAAAACTATTTTTATTTCACAAATTTTTATTATAACATAAAATATCTTAATTTTAAGAAACCAGAAAAATTTACAATCATATTTATTTTCTTAGATATATATTTTCTTTACTGTTAATGTATAAATAATTTCATCATTTTACATTTTTCATCATAAAAGTATCTTCAAATTATCAGTTACTCAATTAATTGTTGAAACTGAAATATTAATATTTTCAACATATTGACTTAATATTTTATCACATTTAGACAACTATAAAATGACAATAATACTTTAGAGATTTTCAATTTCAATTAAACAAATTATAATTAATATTATAGAAAAAAATATTTACATGTGATGTACTGCAAGAATATGTTTCTCAAATTTCATTTAATTAATTCTATACTTTTTTACATCTTATTTTTAAATTATTGGTTTACTATATTTCTTTAATTAAAATAAGGATTAAAAATATTTTCAACTCCAGATATATCTAATAATATATATCTGGAGTTGAAAAAAACATCTAAACATATTAACCATCAATTTAATTATTTAAGTAATTAATTAATATTTCTAAGTAACAATACTTATCTAAAATACAGTATTAATTTCAAACTTTAAATATCTTTTCTTTTTTTTTTTTCTTTATAACAATATATTTCAATTATAATGAGTTCTTACAGATTAAATTTTCTAGACCCATTCATAACTTTTATGTTCCAACAAACACTTTTCTACAAAGCTTAATTTCGTAGAATAAGCAATTCTTAGTTATATATTACCTTTTATTGATTTATTTATTAATAATGTAAATCATAACTACTTTTTTTTTCACTTTTATTTTATGATTCTATCCGCTTAAGTGCATTCATTAATTTTCCAATGAAGAAAGTTCACTTTCATAAAAATGGCGTCCTATGTGATAAATTGAGTTAAACTTTACTTTTAATTCTGTTAAGTCCTCTCTCCGCGACATCAGCATCGACGGTTCATTTCTAAACTCAATTTATAAATTGCGACATAATGGTTCTAGAAACGACTTTCATCATCTACATTTTTTAAAAAGTCAAAACAGCATTTGTTAATTACTGCTTTTCCGCTAAATCTTTCTTTATACCATGTCCATGAAAACATAGACTAAAAAAGAAAAAAAAGCGTTTTTTCTGATCGCAGAATATTTTAACGGCGCAATATCTAACATCGGTCCTCTGGTCGTTACGTTGAAAATATCAGTCATTTTCGATTCCTTCGTATCTAATAACTCTTTGTGACAGACTTAATCTTTACGAAACTATTAAAAGACGTAAAAGCCAGAAAGTGTTCGGCTTTTCTTTGAAGAAGAATTGTACGGAAGAAAAAATTATTAAAAATATAAAAAAAAAATTAATGTCCGATTTTTCGTTTGGTTGGTAATTTTCTTAATAGCCGGAAGAATAATTTTTTTTTGTTCGTTGTTGGAAAAATACCCCTGCTTTTGACGTGCGGACCGATGATTCAATCGTTTATCAATATTATTATTTCACCTTCGTCACACACACACATGATTTTTTTGAAAGTTCGACGAATAAAGTCTGGAAGGCGCATTCAAATGTTGGATGGCTTCATCGTGGTTTCGGAGATTTCTTTGAGAGGTGTGGATAAACTGAAAGAAGGTTATTTATAGCTCAGAGTGAAGGTGATGAGATGACCTCAAAATTTAGGTGAAGCCAAGTTATAATGGGTTCATTAGAAATTTCTGGCCATTTTTCTTTTGTTTGAGATGGAAGCTATTTCAACTTGTTATTCTATTCACCTATTACTCAATAATCCTCTGATCTTACTTTTTAAGTTAGTTTTTAAAGAAATCTTAATTAATAATTTCATCCTCTAGAATATAAAAATGAGTATACAATTTAATTATGAAAATAGAAAACTGGATTTCTTGTAAAATGCAATCTTATCTGTCGTTTTTCAAATGTTGGTACTTTGTCCTGAAGTCATTTTCACAGGAACAGTATACACTGCGTAAATAAAGTAGAAGGACAGTGTTTTTTTGCCAATTATTATCTCTTATCTTCTTCTAACAATCAGATATTTATGCAGATTTAGTTTAATGACCATTTTTTCATTTTGGCCAAACATTAAACATCTACCACTAATATTAATAATAAAATTAGTATATATAATTTCCGATACGTAAAAAAAAGTAGAAGGACACTTGTTAATATATTTAATTTAGTAAGTTGTTCTTTAGTTAAATAGTGATTTTGTACTTTGTTTTATCCTTTTCTGTCAAAAATCTAATTTGTTTAAAAGTTACGCTGTTTCCTTTTAGAGTAGTTGAATGCCTAAAGGTTTATACCTTTGAACGATTTTCAAAAAGGCCACATTTCTGCATATCAAAATGATGGTAAGGTGTCAGAGAGATTGCTCGATTGTTGCAGGTGAGCCCCAATACAGTTTCAAACTTTATCAGAAAACCTTATAAAAATGGAAAGAAAAAGAAGACTGGTAGACCGAAAAAGTTAACACCACGTGATGAAAGAAAACTTGTTCGTGTGATTAAGAAGAACAAAGGAAGTGTTTCAAAGGCATGAAATCAAGCAGGACTTAATCATGTGACGAAACAAACAGTTTACAACTATAATTAAAAGATCTAAAAAATTCATTTTGCAATTTTTCAGATGTAATTTAACTCCCTAGGGGCTCCCATCAAATTTGACCCTGGGAAATATTCGTTTAAAATCATGATGACACAATGTGTGTACTGTGGATCCCACATCACGCCTAATAGCTCAATTTTTGGCCTAGTAGCCTATAGCTCAATTTTAAATCTGATAAGCGAAACAGAACCGAATGTTCTTCCCATATCTACAGGTGTGATAGACTGAAAATAACTTCCGTTGCCAAAGAAAAATCAAGTAGATGCAATTTAAGTTATTTTCAGTCTATCACACCCGTAAATATGGGAAGAACATTCGGTTCTGTTTCGCTTATTTCGTTTCAAATTGAGCTATAGGCTACTAGGCCAAAAATTGAGCTATTAGGCGTATGTGGATCCACAGTACACATTATGTCATCATAATTTTAAACCAATATTCCCAGGGTCAAATTTGATGGGAGCTCCTAGGAGTTAAATTGCATCTACTTGATTTTTTCTATGACAACGGAAGTTATTTTCAGTCTATCACACCCGTAAATATGGGAAGAACATGCGGTTCCGTTCACTTATCAGATTTCAAATTGAGCAAAAGGTTACTAGGCCAAAAATTGAGCTATTAGGCGTGATGTGGATCCACAGTACATACATTATGTCATACTAATTTTAAACCAATATTTCCAAGGGTCAAATTTGATGGGAGCTCCCAGGAGTTAAATTGCATCTACTTGATTTTTTCTATGACAGCAGAAGTTATTTTCAGTCTATCACACCCGTAAATATGGGAAGAACATTCGGTTCTGTTTCGATTATCAGATTTCAAATTGAGCTATAGGCTACTAGGCCAAAAAATTGAGCTATTAGGCGTGATGTGGGATCCACAGTACACACATTATGTCATCATAATTTTAAACGAATATTTTCCAGGAATCGATTCCTGAAAGATGAATTGCATCTATCTGTTTTCTTCTCCTATGACAACGATTGGCATTTTCAGTATAGATATTTATCACACCATAAGCATAAATATGGTATTAATTTTTTTTTTTTGTATAGGATTTTAAATGAAGCTCTTTCTTAGTTCGGAAATAGTAAATTCTATCTACTAAGCTTCTTCGCATTAAATTTAAATATTTTTCAAAAACGTTTTTCGTAATAATTCATTAAATTTATTTATCTATTGAGTTGTTAAAATATCGTATAAGAAATTAAACAAATGCCGTGTTATTTTGTAGGATGGTATTTTCTTAATTTTAGAAATTTGTTTTAGAAAATTGTTCACTTTAAAATGCTGTTAACGAAGAAAAAAAAAGCCTTTATTTTTAAGTTCATGTAAAAATTTAACTACAGTACATTGAAAAATTTCAAAAAAACCACTAATCATAAGGAAACCACTTAAATGTTACTTCTTTCTTTTCATGCTGTATTCATGACATGAAATCTAATTATAATATTATATATATTTTATATATAATATTATTATAATACATTTATTATAATATTATTACAACATTTAATTATTATAACATGTCTAACTGTTCATGTAATTAATATTTCATTTATTTAAAAAATTTTAAGCACATTAGTGCGAATATACAATCGTAAATTTAAAAAGAAAGATAGAATTTTAGAGGGACATAAAAATAATACTTTTGGTACATCTATTTTAACAAACATCTACTTTTTAAACTATTGTTTCATAGTTATGCAGTTATTGTTGCATAGTTATAGTTATTATTTTAACAAACATCTATTTTTTAAACTATTGTTTCATAGTTATGCAGAGAATTTGTTATATTAGTTTAATTAGAAAGTTATGTTTATTTAGCTGCTATTGTTAAGTATTAATAGTTAATGTAAAAGCAAAAAAAAAAAAAAGTGAACATATTCGAAATGATTTTTAAAATGCTAAAAACATATTATGTTGTATACAATATAAATATAACATCAGTATCTACAGAACACGACTGAATAAAATATGAATATATATATATAAAAGTTGTTTCTAAATTCAGGTTATTCCCTCATATTGACAAATTCTAAACAGGTAGAAATAAAACATCTTCTTTATAATAATGCCAGAATATTTTTAAAAACGGAAATAAAAGAATCCAGATTAATCATTCATGTAGCAGACAGTAATCGTAGAGAAATTTACAACAGAGAAGGTGTGGGGAAACAAAAGAAAAAAAAAGATATTTATAGTTTCAAACTGGAAGGAGGGAAGGGGGATGGGGTAAGAAGGATTCGAACACTGGACAAGATGTGATTGAGTTCATTAGAGATCTTGGAAAGTTTTCCTTTGTTCTAAATCTGAGACGGAAGCAATTTTCGCTTCGTTCCCCCTTCACCATTACTCACGAATTATCATCACACTTGAAGGAAAACGCATTCAAACACCTCGTTTCTGTTCTCATCAAATGAGGGAATAATACAAACTAATGTACTTGGCGCGTACTTAAATTGCTCTGGTACGAAGATGATCAGTGGTAGAATTTCATATTAAAGTAGATGATTCTAGAATTATAATGTGTGAATATTAAGATAGGAACTTCTGAATAAATTTTCAAAATTGTAAAAAATAAGGAAATTTTTTTGTTTAGAAAAAATAAATTTACAT
Organism: Caerostris extrusa; assembly: GCA_021605095.1. NCBI lineage: Eukaryota > Metazoa > Arthropoda > Arachnida > Araneae > Araneidae > Caerostris > Caerostris extrusa. The sequence continues at coordinate 20,727 of BPLR01013026.1, read as the reverse complement.
TTTTAGTTGAAAGTAATCTTTAATAAAGCATATGAATACCTTTGCTGATTATTCTGTGTATATTCGTATTTAATTTTTATATCATTTCAAAACACCAAGAGTTAAATCGTGCAAACAGATTTTTTTATTCACTACTTATGTATATTTGGGTAACTCTTGGGGCCTGACGGTCGAGTGAGTAGAGCTGTGGTGCTCGGTGCCACATGTTACGGGTTCGAGCCCCGGTGTTATGGATGTCTATAGTGATTCGGAAGGCACTTTAAACCGTAGGTCCTGGTCTACTGCGAATGTAGAGCTTAAAACTCATGCCACTGGGCACGAATCGGGCATATAAAAATCACAAATACAGTTTAAATATCTTTAAAACTTTGTAATTTCAAACATTTTAAGGAAAATAGTGAATTTTTAATAGTTTTGCTATATATATATAATAGTATATTAGTTATTATATTATATTATATTATATTATTATTATTATTATTATTATTATTATATTATATTAATGTAAATTTTTAATAAATTTCCCACACTTAAATAAGTATCAGGTTTAAATGCCTTGTGTAACGTAGGATTAGGATCTAAATATTGTGCTAAATTTGAAATTTAAATTGTATTAATTTAATAATAAAACCAAATTTAATTAACGATAATACTTTTTTAAATACAAGAATAACTTTTACAAAAAACATTTTTTATGCACATTTAGCCATTATTCAATTAAAAAATTAGTAAAATCATTGGATAAACTAAGTAAATAAGGACTTCACTTATAAATTTGTAGTAGAAGAGAATTTCAGAGGTGTTAAATCAAAATTCGTGTAATATAATCCTAAATGAACTACCGGGAAAACGTTCGAATGCAACTAAATAATTTATTTAAATATTTGTACAATTATTTAAACAGTCCAACGTTTTGGGAGGCCAAAACACTCGATCATTGCAATGGATCAGAGCACTTAAGACAAGTGTGTGCAATTAGCCACTGCGTAATTTCACACAATAGCCGCAAGGTTGTGCTACTACTGGTTTCGATAGACTAATTGTGCAACAGTTCTGGTTGATATCGAGACTTGAACCCTAATTTTAAATATAAATGGCGCACTATTTGGAAGTAATTGAAGCATTGTAGAAATGAAATCTTTCATTTTTTAGCTTCGTAAATTTTTAATTCTATTATAATTTTAGCTTAAGAAAGTTTGTGATTTGAAAAGATTGTAGTTGGTCAATAATGAGTGTAATCTTAATTTAAAAAAAAAATGTTTTATGAAATTAAACTATAACAATTTTTTTCCATCTTTTCTTTTTTTAATCATTTACCTCTCAATGTAAATCAACATTTTTCTCATGTTTTTTAACATTGGGGGAGGGCTTGTGTTCTACTAATATATGCCTGAATACCTAATGACTAATGTATAGAGGGAGATTAAATCTCAAGAAGATTCCGTGGCCTAGTGGCTAATACTCTGGTCTTTGGTATCACAGGCTTCAGGTTCGAATCTTGGTGGTAGCATGGACGTTTTTTAGTGGTTCGGAATGCACTTAAAACTGTAGGTTTCGGTCTGTTTAGGCTTCGTGTGCAAAAATGACAGTAGAGCAGCAAACCAAAGATAACAAAGCCAAGAAGTTTCTCTTTCCCATTAGTAACTGCCCCACATTTGACTATAGTATGGAAGAAAACCCGGAAAAATTCCCACCAGGAAAATAGCAATGCCAGACTCTTTACACGCGTTCATTATTTTGTATTTTTTGATAGCAGCGTCTGCTACGTAAGTCACATGCGGATTCGACTCGTGGTCTGTTACTGTTTGTAGTATATTAAAGAAATTTTATGCATTTATTTTAATGTAAATTATGCAAATGAGTAATTTATGTATCTCAATATAACCTTATTTTGCATAAATTATTATTGAAATAAAAATATATGAATTGGGGCCTGATGGCTGAGTGACCAGCCCTCTGGCTTTCAGTGCCATGGTTGTTTGTAGTGATACAGAATCTAGTTTAAACCGTAGGTCTCGGTCTAATATGACTGTAGAGCATGGGGCTAACAACCCTACTGCGTAAAAAGAAAACAGTTCCTGCCATACACAATGTAGCAATATTTTAATGCAATATAGTTTTCCACATCTATATACGCAGAAAAACTAATTCCTTTCAAAAAAATACATAAATTAATAAAAAAAAAATTAAATATGCTGGCATGTCGACAGATTTTATAGAATGCAAAGAAAAAAAAAATATTTAAGAACATTTTTACCTCTTAATATTCTTTCGAAACTTGATGTGTTATCAATGCATTTTGGCCACACAAATAAAAACAAATTTAGCATTTTTGATTTGTACACATGCACCGAGAAATAATTAATCAGAGAACAACACACTGTGTTATTATTTATAGAATCTTGCAATACTGTTTTAATCTACTACGAAAAAAAAAAAATCCAAATGTTCCCATTCATCTTTTAGAATGAAAGCAAAAGGGAACATAAAAAAAAAAGGTTTCAGAGATATCAAGGGATAAATTTGTTAGAAAATATCTTATGATGAATATGTTGTGGTCTTCTCGTATTTTATTCCTCAACAGTTTGAAAAAAAAAAATGGGATATCCTTTCTTTTTTCTTTTTCAAGAAAAGGAATATCTTTCTTTTCTCCCAAGTGAAAAAGAAGGTAATGAGATTAAAAGTAAGATTATCTCGTTATATAAATGGACCTGGGGGACGTTTTTTATAACAAAACGCGAAAGTCGTTCTTATTTATATATTTTTTTTTTTTTAAATGAAGGGGAAAAAATGCTTTTTCTTGAAAATGTTTCGTATATTTTCTTTCTATGCTTTGCGTAAGTACGGTTACTCAAAGGAAGAAGTAAAAATAAAAGGGTAACTAAAAATATTTTTTCCTCCTAGTCAAGGTCTTTTTTTTATAGTGACTGTTTTTCAGAATTGTTTATCACCTTTAATGACTATTCGTGATTATGTAATTTTACAAGAATGGCAACATAATTTTTAATGCTGAATACAGAGTTGACTAGGAACTAAGCTTGGAGCAGTACTAGTAGTGGTTCTAAGTAGTTGAATAAATAATTGACTACAAGTTAAATTTCTTATATCCAAAATATAATAAAAAATTTTTATGTTATGTATGTTTTTAAACTTTCGTCACTTTTCTTACTTTTCGTAACATTTATTTTAATTTACTGTAATATAAATTCGCTATCACAGGTTGGTTTTTAGTTAAATAATTATTCAAATAAAGGTTATTTTTTTTTGAAATTGTCTCTCTCAAAGATGTGAAACCTATTTGAATTGAATTCTAAATGTATTATTAGTAAGATCAGTTCCGTTATATCTGTAAAAATTTTTATGATACCACTTTTTGCTGTGGATATTCTTTCCACAACTGATGATTTCTTGAATAATAGTTGGAAAGAGTCAAAAGGTTGGGAAAATTGAATGACACCATGTTATGTTAATTGAAAAGGTTAGAAAAATATATCCCAAAACAGGGGCGATATTGTATTGTATTAGTTTAAAATAGGCAAACTTATTCGAATGAGACCATGCTGTGTTAGTTGGAAAGAGACAAAAAGATTTACGAAAGTATCCAATGTTTCTTTATAACATTAAGAACGCAAACTGTTTAAATAATACATTTTCACCGTTAATAATAAAATATTATAACAGTTAACATAAAAAACGAAAGTCAACCTTGTGATCATTACATTAACCTTTTATAGTCATGTAATTAAAATTTTTTGTATTTTCTTTTTTTTTATGATTTACCAAAATAAAACTGGTCAGATAGCTATATTTACAAAAAAAAGGTATAAATTCTGCATTGAGTTTTACAAATTAAATAATTATGTTTATTATTATATTAATATACATGTTATTTATTTAGCATTCTTTCATTTCTTTCGATTTTCCATGTGATTCATCTATAAATAATTTTAAATTTTTGTATTTTATGTAGAATTAAATTCTTACAGACATAATTTTATGTCCTCTTGTTACGGAAACAGAGGTTTGTAGACAATCCTGTTAAAGACATTTATACTTTTACGAACAAATATTTAACGTTAATAAATCAACTACTATACAATCTAAAAAATAATTCAGAAAAAACAAAATAACATTTTTTTTTCTGTCTGAATACGTTATATCCAATTTTTGTTTTATAAAATTACGAATGTAAACTGTTTAAATATTAAAATTTTACTTTAAATTAATAAGTTAAAATGATTTAAAAACAAAACTTTGTAACATATATTTTTATATCTGAGTATACAATGCGGTTAATTATAAAGATTCAGAGTGTATTTCTTTGATATTTCTTTCATTGTAAAAAATAGTTAGTTTAATCTCATATGATACAATAATTCATGACTTACATATTAAATATGTATAATGTTTTCATGCGAGTCTAGACTAAACATTAAAAGAAAATTCGTAAAATTAACAAAAAATATACTATTATTTTATACACTTTATTTCTCGAAAAGAATAAAAACAAGACACATTTTAAAACAATGTTTTTCAGAGATTATATCCAAGATCAGGGTTTAAATTTATATTGTTTAAATCTAAAAAAAAAAAATTAACAGTTGCATAATTAAAGTGTTCATTTATTCATCGTTAATACCATTTTTTTCAGTGGAAATGTAGTAAAAAGTACAAAACTTGACAACTATTTTCCATTGTTGTGATGTGATTAATGCATACAGCGAATCGTTCTTTTAATGCTTTTGGGGAAAAAAAGCATTAATCTGCTGAATCGGAAAAAACACCCAAGAAATTCTTTGTTAAATGAAATTAACGATTCATTATAACTACTTAGATTATGAGTTATTTTTACTGTCGCAATATTTCTTCAGTTGTTTTCGTCAATTAATTATAAAAATATCCTCACCGTGGCATTTATTAGTTTTAGCGTAACAGAATTATCCTTCCTAATATGCTCAAACGGTTATGCTTTTTAATTTGTAGTTCGTAATGAAAATAATAAGGATTCGTAATCTGGTAAATCTTATTAATTGTACAAACAATGATTAATAATGAATGTTCTTGAATAATAAGTAACAGCTGCTTTCATCTTTTATCAGAGTGTCAATTAAATAAGATTAGGAAATTAATCTTATTATTTAGAAAATTTACTCAAAAGATTAACTTTTGAATTATAAATAATTGTGCAAAAGCTTATCTTTTGCATCTCTTTTATCGTTTATGTACAAATAATTTGTTTATTGTTTTCCATTATTTTACATAAAAGTAATTTCAAAGTATCAGTTTCTCAATTAATTGTTAAAAATGAAATATCTTTATATTATTCAATATAATGTGTTGATATTTTATCAAAATTATAAAAGATCTATAAAATGAAAATACTACATTAAAAAGAATTCAACAAGTTAGAAATTTTTTTTTTTGTCATCTGTTGTAAGAAAATGTTTCTCAAATTTAATTTAATTATTCCCATATTCTTTTTTTAAATCTTATTTTTAAACTTTTGGTTTATTATATGTATTTAATTACAAATAAGTAATTAAAATATTTTTTAACTCAGATCAATCAAAATTTATTACAAAAACATATTAAACATATGAATAATAAACTTAATTATTTAAGAGATGAATTAAATATTTTTAAGGAAATTTAATATTCCTAATTAACAAAACTTATTTAAAATCAAGTATTATGTTCAAACTTCAAAAATATTTTCTTTTTGTCTTTCATATATAAAAATATATATCAATTATAATGAGTGGTTTTCAGATTAAATTTTCTGGACCCATTCATAACTTTTATGTTCAAACTAGAAAATTTTCTAACAGAACTAAATTTCGTAAAATTAGCAATTCTTAGCTATATATTACCCTTTTATTGATTTATTTATTTATAATGTAAATCAAAACTATTTGTTTTAATTTTTTTTACTTACATTTTATGATTCTATCGGCTTAGGTGCATTCATTAATTTTCCAATGAAGTGGATGGCGACCTATGTGATAAATTAATCTTAAACTTTGCTTTTAATTTTGTTCATTTCCATTTGTTTGCATTTTAATCAACGGTTCATTTCCAAACTCAATTTATAAATTGCGACATAATGGTCCTCAAAACGACTTTCATCGTCTAAATTTTTAAAAGTCAAAAACAGCCTTTGTTAATTACTGCTTTTCCGCTAAATCTTTCTTTATACATTTTCCGTGAAAACACAGACTGAAAAAGAAAAAACTTTTTCAGATCGCGGAATATTTTAACGCACAATATCCAAATATCGGTCCTCTGGTCGTTACGTTAAAAAGATCAGTCATTTTCGATTCCTTCCTATCCAATAACTCTTTGTGGCAGACTTAATTTTTACGAAACTATTAAAGGTGTAAAAGACGGAAAGGTTCGGCTTTTCTCTGAAGAATAATTTTACAAAAAAAAAAAAAAATATTAAAAATATAAAAAAGATTAATGTCCGATTTTTACGTTTGGTTGGTAATTTTCTTCATAGCCGTAAGAGTCATTTTTTTTTTTTTTTGTTGTTGGAAAAATCCACCCGGCGTTTGACATGTGAGCCGATGATTCAATCGTTTATCAATTTTATTATTTCACCTTCGTCACACACACACACATGATTTTTTTTTCTGAAAGTTCGACGAGTAAGATCTGGAAGGCACATTCTAAGGATGGATGGCTTCATCGTGGTTTCGGATATTTCGTTGAGAGATGTGGATAAATGGAGGAGATTATTTATAGCTCAGAGTGAAGGTGATGAGAGAAAACTCAAAATTTAGATTAAGACAAGTTATAGTTTGTTCATTAGAGATTACTGACCATTTTTCTTTGCCTGAGAGGAAAGATATTTTATTTTATTTTTGAATGTTACTAATTATCACATCTCCTTTTTTAAGTTAGTCTTTCAAGTATTTTAATTATTATCCATTTAACAATTTCATCCTCTACAATGTAAAAATGTGTATAAAATGTATTTATGAAAATAGGAAACACTGTTTGGTGTACTATGGAGATTTATCTGCCGTTTTTCAAATGTTGGCACTTGGTCCTGAGGTAATTCTTCACTGGAATAATATATAATTAAAAGATTCAATCAAAGTCCACAAAAGAGTGGTGGTTACTCCACAGTACAAACATTATGTCATCACATTTTTTAACCATGTAATCAGGTACTATTTTGATCAAGCACGAAGGATGGAATCGTGAGAGATGAACTGCATCTACCTGTTTTCTTTTTCGACAACGGAAGTCATTTGCAGTCTAGAGATTTATCATATTCTTAAATACAGGAAGAACTTTCAGTTCTGTTTCGCTTATCAGATTTCAAATTGAGCTTTCTCAATTCAGAAATTCTAAATTAGTTCTTATTCATTGGCGTAACATTCCCATGGTGGGCTTAGGCCGTTTGCCTACTGTACACAGATTTCGAGACAGGAGATATTTATTTTTACGGGGTAAGGTAGTCAACTCAACGCCCATCAGGCCAACGCTTTAAAATAAAGAATAAATAAAAGTGTTTAAAATTGATTCTGAACCACTGTAAACCATTTATGGAATAAATATGGGAATGCCAGAGCGCTAGTCATCTCGGCCCTCAGGCCCCAAGCTATTTACTAGGCCTCTTCAAAATACAATTGAATGTTTAAAAAAAATGGGTGGAACGGAAGATGGTGGTGATCCACAGCGCAAACATTATGTCATCATAGTATTAAACGAATATTTCCCAGGGATGGAATTCTGAGAGATGAATTGCACTCAACCTGTTTTCTTCTTCTATGACGACGGTTGACATTTTCAGTGTAGAGAGTTATCACAACATAAATATGGGAATAAATTTCAGCTCTGTTTCGCTTATCGGATTTTTAGATGGAGCTCTCTCTGTTCACATATTCTAAATTATATCTACTGAGGCCTCTGTAGAATATGTTTTACAAAAAATGGATGAAACGGAATGGTGGTGAGTGATCCACAGCGCAAACATTAGGTCATCAAAATATTGAACGAATACTTCACAAGGATGGAATTCTGAGAGATGAATTGCACTCAACCTGTTTTTCTTCTATGACACTCACGATTGGTATTTTCTGTCTAGCTAATAATCACACCTGTAAATATGGGTCTGTTCCGTTTATCGGATTTCAAATTGAGTTGTCTCAGATCAGAATTCTAAATTCTGTCTACTAGGCCTCTTGAGATTACAATTGAATGATTTACAAAAAAAAAAAAAGGTTTGGCCTGATAATTCAATAAATAATTTACCTATTGAATTGTTAAAATACTGTATTAGAAATTAAACACATGTATTATTTTATGATATGATCTAAATGCTGGACATTTTCTGTAGAAAATTGTTTACTTTAAATTTATGTTAGCAAAAATAAACGGTTTATTTTAAGTTTATTTAAAAATTCATGTGCACTGTATAGAAAATTTCAAAAAATAGTACTATTTATAAAGCATTCATCTTAAATGTTCTTTCTTTTCCTGTCATGCTACATTTTTTATGTGAAATCTAATTATAATATTATATATATATATTATATATAATATTGTTATTTTAATACTTTTATTATAATAATTAATTCTAAAAATAATAGTATTAACATGTCGACTGCTCCTGTAATTAAGAATTCAACGATTTTAAAAACAAATTTGCGCGATTATACAATTGTAAGTTTAAGATAAAGACAGGGACAGAAAAATAATACTTTGGATACATCTCTTTTAACAAACATCTATTTGCTAAAATATTGTTTATTTATTTTATAAAATGTTATATTACTTTAAAAAAGTTAATTCAATTGTGAAGTGCTAAAAAGTAAAAAAAAAAAGTAAACATATACGAAATAATTTTTAAAGTGATAAAAACATATTATTTGAGTACAATATAAATATGACATAAGTATCTGCAGAACACGACTGAATAAAATATGTATATATATAAAAGTTGTTTCAAATTCTGGTTATCCATTCATATAGACAGGCAAATTTTAAATAGGTAGAACTTATAATTTTGACAGAATAATTTAAAAACTGAAATAAAAGAATCCAGATTAATCATTCATGGGACAGACTTGGAGAAGTTTACAACAGAAAAGGTGTGGGGAAACGAAAGAAGAAGTTATTTATAGTTTCAAACTGGAAGGAGAAGGGGAAGGGGTGGGGGCTGAGAAGGATACGAACACTGGACAAGACGAGGTTGAGTTCATTAGAGATCTTGGAAAGTTTTCCTTTGTTCTAAATTTGAGACGGAAGCAATTTTCGCTTCGTTTCCCCTTCACCATTACTCACAAATTATCATTCACACTTGGAGGAGAACGCATTCAAACACTTCGTTTCTATTCTCATCAAATGAGCGAATGATACAAATTGATGTACCTGGCGCGTACTTAAATTACAGTGGTACGAAGATGAATCAGTGGTGGAGTTTCATATTAAAATAGATAATTCTGGAATTATAATGTGGGAATTTTAAAACGGAATGTTCTGAATAAGTTTGCAAAATTGTAAACAGGTAAGGAATGTTTTTTTTTTGTATTAAAAAATACAATAAATGTACATTTTTAGTTGAAAATAGTCTACTTCAAAGCGTATATAAGCACCTTTGCTGATTATGCTTATATTCGTATTTTTTTTATTTATATCTTTTCAAAGTGGGTTTTTTAAAATTAAAATAATTCAGGATAGCCCAAAATATTTATGTCACACAGCAATTCCCTTGGTATAGTACGTATGGTAACGTCTTTTTTATTGAGATTTAGTGTTCTGTGTATGTGTCTAATCCTCAGTGTCCTGCAGTACGGACGGACATCCTATGAGCAAACTACTCATGGATGGATGAAAGTCCTAATGCCCATCAGCGGAGCATGTTGCCACTAAGCCCCGTGTCCTTTTTTAAGACACGTGTCCTTTTACGCATCCGCGATTTCGTGTTCTTTTAAACATATTGTACTCAATGTTTTTGGTGCTCAAACGCAAAGTGATAAACCGCGTGTTATTTGGTGATTGTGACAGCTTGCATTTATTTTCCATTATTGAACTCAAAATGTGTAAAAATGAAGACATTTTTACCGATAATAGCTGCGGTGAATTGTAGGGGGATCTTGAGAACACTGGGCGATGAATGAGGATTATAGTGTTGACTCTAATAATAATATGAATAAAAATTAAATCAAGATTATAACTTATTGATTGTAATCCTAATAATACATATTTTTTAATTTAGTAATAACTTGCTTTGAAACAAAATTATATTTGAAAAAAAAATCTGTCTCATCAAAAAATTCAATGGTAGGTATCTATTCACATCTTTACTGTTGAAAATAACGAATACGTAAGTACAAAATTTCTTGCATTGAATTTATAAAACTATTCCAACGTAATTTTTATTTTATTCGTTCAATTATTATTTAATTCGTTGTACATATTTGGGTTTGTTGTTTCTTATAAATTATGTAAAATTACATCTTCAACAGATTATTGGAGTGGAGCATATAATAGGTGGAATAATTAGGCCCTATATAATTAATTGGATATTATATAGACAGATAACAGTGAGTGGATAGTAGGACTGATAATAATGTAGTATAACAGGCTGCCATTTAATTAATGAGAGGAGTGTATAATAAACGAAATTTTATATCAAAAGAATATTTTTATAAAAAAAATATAAATTTTAATTTATATTTTCATGCCTTTTTTCTTACAATATTTTTGTATTATTTTTTTAATTTGACTAATTAAAATCAATAAGACCGTTTCTTATACTTACGTGATAATAAATATTTCTATGAATAATTTTTATATGTTACAACAATTAACAATTTTGATATTAACCCTAAACATATAATAACAACTGATGTCTTTTTATTTGTGAGATCTCCCATTCTTTTTCATATCATCCAGGGAAAAGGGAAAACATTTTTGTCATTCAGAACAACTCTCGTTATAAAAGATATTGATGCATATTTTCTATATTTAAGCATTTATCTTTTCTTTTTATAAAAAAATCATAGCAAATAGTACTACCAACTGAAATTGAACTCTCGCTCCTCTGTATGACTATTTTCTCTGCTGTCGAAACTACATAAAAATCTCAAATAATGTTTAAAGGGTTTTGAAACATTGTAATATAATGATTTTTAATAGTTTTGATGATTTGTTTAATAGTTTAAAACTATTTGATGTTTACTAGTTTTGCAATATATATATATATATACACATGAACTATTATGAAAATAATTATCGAAATTCATACGCTTAAATAAGTATCAGATATAAATTATTTGTATAATGTATGATTAAGATCTACATATTGTACTAATTAGAAATAAAAAAAATGATCGACTCGTGGCTCAACGGCAACGTTGGTCAGCATTAGGGCGGACAATCATTCTGCTGGCGGTTTTATTGTAGACACTGTTTTAAAAAACGAAGAGACTCGATGGCATTTGTGACGTTCAGCATGTTGCCTTATTAATAGGACTATTGGAGGGAGTTTTCCGGGTTTTCTTCCGTACGATATGCAAATGGTTCCCCCTAAATGTCTTACCGTACGAAACTTCCCTACTTCTTCAGCGAGACGGAGCCAAATCAAACTTTCTACCTACGGGTGCTCCATCACAACAGAAGCTTCCACCTTTTCCTCCTTCCATGAGACCACGCGGGTTCTTGAACTTGCTGTTTACCAAGTGGGAGAAAACACCAATAGAAATAAAAATTGATTAAATTAACAGTAAAACTAAACTTAATTGATAATATTATTTTTTAAATATGAAAATAATATTCACAAAAAAAAAAACATTTAGCCATTATTCAATAAAAACAATGTGAAAATAATTGGTGAAATTCCGGTTCAGCTCAAAAGACTTAAAAGGTAAGGACTTCACTTACAAATATGCAACAGAAGAGAATTTCAGATGAGTTTAAACCTAAACTCGTGTAATGTAAGCTTAAATGAATCGCCGGGAAAACGTTCGAATGCAACGAAATAATTTATTTAAAGATTTGTGTAATTATTTAAACAGTGCAACGCTTTGGGATGCCAAAACGCTCGAACGTTGCAATGGATCAGAGCACTTAAGACAAATTTGTGCAATTAGCCACTGTGTAATTTCAGACAATAGCCGCAAGGTTGTGCTACTACCGGTTTCAATAGACTAATTGTACAACAGTTCTAGTTGATATCGAGACTTGAACCATAATTTTAAATATTAATGGCACAATATTTGGAAGTAAATGAAGCATTGTGTAGCTGAAATCTTGAATTCCCTTTTGTAAAATGTTTTAAGTTTTAGATTAAAAAGTTTCTATACGACCTATAACGAGGATATTTTTAACTGAAGAAAGGTTTTGTAAAACGAAACTATAACATTATTTTCCTATCTCCTATTTTTTTAGCAGTATGATGGCCAGTTGGCTAGTCTCGTCTTTTGAACCATATTAGATAGCAGACGAAATTTATCTAGTTAAGTTTGATAACAATTCACTCTGACTTTGATATGTTCTGGGATAATTATTTTAATGAATGATTGCTCATAACATAAAATGTGTTGATAATATGTAAATTACAAAAATTGCAATTACCATCAACTCTGAATTTAAACCTTCGCACGTCAGAAGAGGAATCTTTCTACAATATTAGGGGAAAAGCGCGTAAATTTCCATTAGGATAAACACAAAATAACTAACATTTTGCTTGTTATCTGCAAACTGTTCATCGTATTCTCACCAATAGCATTCTAACTTGAGCGTATTGGCACTATACTGCAAACTGGGTATAGTTGCGAATTCAAAAATAAAAACAGCCATATATTGAAATTGTACCACGCGTATCTATTTAATCATTTAAAACAATTGCCATGTGTCTCGATATCAATACAAAGTGGGCCATGTCCGTCTGCCTACTGACCGATTTCGAGAACATGAGATGCTTTCTTTTACGGGGTAAACTTTACACCTAAACTCTCTAAAGTCATTTTAAGCAGGTACCTTCGGTTTAAAGTGAATCCTGAACCACTACAAACATCCATGGAACATGTAAGGACTCGAACCTCAATACTTTGTAATAGAGCGTCAGAAAGTCGTTGTTTACCTAATACACTGAAATTCCTAAACATTTTTTATACAATATAGTTTTCCTTATATAACGTTGTATACTAAAAAAGCTAATCTTTTTTTTAAAAAAAAGCAAATAAAATAAAATAAGTCGGCATGTCAACAGATTTTATACAATTTAAAAAAAAAAAGTATTTAAGAACATTTTTACCTCTTAATATTCTTTACTAACCTTATGTGTTATCAATGCATTTTGAATACAAAAACAAATTTAGCATTTTTGATGTGTACACACGCACGAGAAATAATTAATCAGAGAACAAGGCACTGTGTTATTATTTACAGAATCTTGTTATAATACTGTTTTATTCTACTACGAAAAAAATCCAAATGTACCCATTCATCTTTTAGGATGAAATCAAAAGGGAATATAAAAAAAGTTTTCTTAGATATCAAGGGATAAATTTGTTGGAAAATATCTTATGATGAATATGTTGTGCTCGCCTCGTATTTTATTCCTCAACAGTTTGGAAAAAAATTGGGATATCTTTTCTTTTCTTTTCCAAGAGGAAAATCTTTCTTTATTCCCTAGTGAAAAAGAAGGTAATGAGATGAAAAAGTAAGATTATCTTGTTATATAAATGGACCTGGTGACGTTTTTTATAACAACGCGAAAGTCGTTGTTATTTATTTTTTTTTAAAAAATGAAGGAAAAAAGCGCTTTTCCTTGAAAACGTTTAACATATTTTTTATAACTTGTTTTGCGTAAGGACTATTACTCAAAGGAAGAGGTAAAAATAAAAGGGAAACTAAAAATATATTTTCTCCGGGTCAAGGCCTTGTTTTTATAATGACGGCTTTTTTCAGATTTGTTTATCACCTTTAACGACTATTCGTGATTATGTAATCTTACTAGAAAAGGAAACATAATTTTTTAGTGTTGAATAAACAACTGACTAAAAATTAAATTTATTTTTATATTATATGGATCTTTAAAATTTTTTATCATTTTTTCTTTATTTTTCACAACATCTTGTTTTGATTTAATGTAACATAAATTCGCTGTGATATATTGGTGTATAGTTAAATAGTTATTCAAATGGAGTTGTTGATTTAAAAAGTTGTTTCTCTAAAAGATATTGAAACCTATGTGTGAATTGTAAATGTATTGTTAGTAAGATCAGTTCCGTAAAATCTGTAAAAAATTCTTACGATACTACTTTTAGCAGTAGAAATTATTCTTTCACAACTGGTATCTTCTTGAATGATAGTCAGAAAGAAATAAAAAGGTTTGCAAAATTGAATGAGACCATGTTATGTTAAATGAAAAAGGTTAGAAAAATATATGCTAAAACCGAGTGATACTGTATTGTACGAGTATTGGTTTGAAATATACAAACCTTTTCAAATGAGACTATGATGTATTGGTAGGAAAGAGACAAAATATTTTTGAAAGTGTCGAATAGAATGTGTATTAGTTGGAAAGAGATAAAAAAAAAAAAATATTTGAAATGTTCAATAAGACCATATTGTGTCTGTTGGAACGAGACAGAAAGACTTACGAAATTATCCAATTTTTCTTTCGTAAGATTACGAATGAAAACTACATAAATATGAAATTTTTACCATTAATAATAAAATATTAAAACCGTTTAAATAGAAAAGGAAAACATTACAGTAGCGTTGTAACTAAAATGTAATGTATATTCTTTTTTTTTTTATGATATATCACGATAAAACAGGTCAGAAAACTATACTTAAAAAGAAATAAATTTTGTATTGAATTTCACAAATGAATAATTATATTTATGTTTATTTAGCATTATTTAATTTCTTTCAATTTTCAATGTGATTCATCTTTAAATAATTTACATTTTTTCTATTATATGTAAAAAATAAATTCGAACAGACATATTTTTATGCCTCTATATGGGAAAACAGCAGTTTGTACACCTTCTTGTAAAAAAGAATTATTATACTTTTACGTAATAAATATTTAATGTTAACAAATTAACTATTATACAATTTTTTTTTAAATAATTCAGAAAATATTTTTCGCTGTTTGTATACATTAAAATCCAACTTTTGTTCTATATAATTAAGAACGTAAAATGTTTAAATATTAAAACTTTGTCCATTAATAGTAAAATATTAAATCCGTTAACATAAAAGGAAAACATTACAGTGACATTATAGGCATTTAATTAAAATTTATCGTAGATTCTTCTTACGCTTTACCAAAATAAAACTGGTCGCAAAAATATACTTTTAAAAAAATTAATAAATTTTGCATTGAATTTTACAAATGACTTATTATAATATATATATATATAACTTATTATAATATACACTGAAGTGACAAAAGTCATGGGATACCTCTTAATATCGTGTCGGCCCTCCTGCGCCCGGCGAAGTGCAGCAACTCGACGTGGCATGGACTCAACAAGTCGTTGGAAGTCTTCTGCAGGAATATTGAGCCATGCTGTCTCGATAGACGTCCATAATTGGGAAAGCGTTGATGGTGCAAGATTTTCCGGGCACGAACAGACCTCTCGATGATGTCCCATAAATGCTCGGGGATTCATGTCGGGCGATCTAGGTGGCCAGATCATTCGTTGGAATTATCCAGAATGTTTTTCAAACCAATCGCGAACAGTTGTGGCCCGGTGACATGGCGCATTGTCATCCATAAAATCCCATCGTTGTTTGGGTACGCGAAGTCCATGAATGGCTGCAAGTGATCTCCAAGTAGCTGAACATAAGCATTTCCAGTCAATGTTTGGTCAGTCGCACCAGAGGACCAAGTCCATGACATGAAAAAAACAGCCCACACCATTACGGAGCCACCACCAGCTTGAAACAGTGCCTTGCTGACAGTTTGGGTCCATGGCCGTGGGGTCTGCGCCACACTCGAACCCTACCATCAGCTCTTACCAACTGAAATCGTGACTCATCGGACCAGGCCACGGTTTTCCATTCATCTAGTGACCAACCGATATGCTCACGAGCCCACGAGAGTCGCTGCAAGCGATGTCGTTCTGTCAGTAAAGGCACTCGAGTCGGTCTTCTGCTGGAATAGCCCAAAGCCACATTTCTCCGCACAGTTTTAACAGACAAGTCCCTGGTACGTCCACATAGATTTCTGTGGTTATTTGACGCAGTGTTGCTTGTCTGTTAGAAATTCCCGACTCTTTGCAGACGTCGCCGGTCTCGGTCGTTAAGTGCAGGCGGTCGACCACTGCGCTGTCCATGGTGGGATGTTATGCCTGAAATTTCATACTCTCGGCACACTCTTGACACAGTGGATCTGGGAATGTTGAATTCCCTAACGATTTCCCGAAATGGCATGACCCATGCGTCTAGCTCAACTAACATTCCGCTTTCAAAGTCTGTTAATTCCGTCGTGCGGTCATCACGTCAAAACCTCTTCATGAATAACTTGAACAGAAATGAATGCTCTGCGAAAGCACTGCGCATTTATATGTTCTACGCGATGCTACTGCCATCTGAAAATTTGCATATTGCTATCATCCCATGACTTTTGTCACTTCAGTGTATATTTATTATTTATTTAGCATTACCTTATTTCTTTTTCGATTTCTCATGAGATTCATCTATAAATAATTTTTAAATTTTCTATTCTGAGTAGAATTAAATTCTTACACATACTTTTATGTCCTCTTTGATATGAAAACAACATTCTTGTAAATCATCATTATGCTTTTACAAAAAATATTTAACATGAACAAATTTACTATCACACAATTTAAAAAAATAATTCAAAAAAACAAAATAACAATTTTTTTTTGCTGTATAAATACGTTAAATCCAAATTTTGCTTTACATTATTAAGCCCGTAAACTGTTTCAATATTAAAATTTTACTTCAGGTAAATAAGTTAAAAGACTTTCAAAACGAAACTTTTTAACATTTAAACATTCAAACTTTTTAAGATTTTTATATCTGAGTATACAATGACTTTAATTAATAAGATACAGATTGTATTTTTTTTCATTGTAAAAAAATAGTTTAATCACATATACTACAATAATTCATGAATTGCACATTATACATGTATAATGTTTTTAAACGAGTCTAGACTAGTCATTAAAAGAAAATTCAAAAATAAACAAAATATATATATATATATACATTTATTGCATACACTTTCTCAGTTTATTATTCCAAAAAAAATAATAAAAAAAAAATAAAACAAGTCAAATTTTAAGACAATGTTTTTCAGAGATTATATCAAGATCAGGGTTTAAATTTAGATTGTTTAAATGCTAAAAAAAAAGAAAAATTATTAGTTGCATAATTAAAGGGTTCATTTATTCATAGTTAATACCATTTTTTTAAGTGGAAATGTAGTAAAAGTACAACACTTGACAAATATTCTCCATTGTTATGATGTGATTAATGCATACAACGATTCGTTCTTTTAATGCTTAGGGGGAAAAAACATTAATCTGCTGAATCAGAAAAAACACCCAAGAAGTTCTTTGTTAAATGAAATCAACGATTCACTATAACTACTTAGATTATGAGTTATTTTTACTGTCGCAATATTTCTTCAGTTGTTTCGTCAATTAATTATAAAAATATCCTCACCGTGGCATTTATTAGTTTTAGCGTAACTGAATTATCCTTCGCAATAAGCTCAAACGGTTATGCTTTTTAATTTGTAGTTCGTAATGAAAATAATAAGGATTCGTAATCTGGTAAATCGTATTAATTGTACAAACAATGATTAATAATGAATGCTCTTGAATAATAAGTAACAGCTGCTTTCATCTTTTTATCAGAGTGTCAATTAAGTAAGATAAGGAAATGAATCTTATTATTTAGAAAAATTTACAAAAGATTAACTTTTGAATTATAAATAATTGTGCAAAGCTTATCTTTGTATCTCTTTTATCGTTTATGTACAAATAATTTGTTTATTGTTTTCCATTATTTTACATAAAAGTAATTTCAAAGTATCAATTTCTCAATTAATTGGTAAAAATGAAATATCTTCTTATTATTCAATATAATGTCTTGATATTTTATCAAAATTATAAAAGATCTATAAAATGAAAATACTACATTAAAGAATGGCAAGTTAAATTCAACAAATTATTTTTAAATATTATAGAAATTTTTATTTTTGTCATCGGTTGTACGAAAATGTTTCTCAAATTTAATTTAATTATTCCCATATTCTTTTTAAATCTTATTTTTAAACTTTTGGTTTATTATATGTATTTAATTACAAATATGTACTTAAAATATTTTTTTTTTCCAGATCAATCAAAATTTATTACAGAAATATATTAAACATATGAATAATAAACTTAATTGTTTAAGAGATGAATTAATTATTTTCATGGAAATTAAATATTCATAATTAACAAAACTTATTTAAAATCAAGTATTATGTTCAAACTTCAAAATATTTTCTTTTTGTCTTTCATATATAAAAATATATATCAATTATAATGAGTGGTTTTCAGATTCAATTTTCTGGACCCATTCATAACTTTTATGTTCAAATAGAAAATTTTCTAACAGAACTAAATTTCGTAAATTAGCACCATAGCTATATATTACCCTTTTATTGATTTATTTATTTATAATGTAAACCAAAAACTATTTGTTTTTAATTTTTTTACTTACATTTTATGATTCTATCGGCTTAGGTGCATTCATTAATTTTCCAATGAAGTGGATGGCGACCTATGTGATAAATTAATCTTTTTGCTTTTAATTTCGTTAAGTCCTCTCTCCTAGACATCAGCATCAACGGTTCATTTCAAACTCAATTTATAAATTGCGACATAATGGTCCTCAAAACGACTTTCATCGTCTAAATTTTTAAAATCGAAACAGCCTTTGTTAATTACTGCTTTTCCGCTAAATCTTACTTTATACCTTTTCCTTGAAAACACAGGCTGAAAAAGAAAACTTTTCTGATCGCGGAATATTTTAACGCACAACATCCAAATATCGGTCCTCTGGGTCGTTACATTAAAAGATCAGTCATTTTCGATTCCTTCCTATCCAATAACTCTTTGTGGCAGACTTAATTTTTACGAAACTATTAAAGACGTAAAAGGCAGGAAAGTTTCGGCTTTTCTCAGAAGAATAATTTGATAAAAAAAATTATTAAAAATATAAAAAAGATTAATGTCCGATTTTTTACGTTTGGTTGGTAATTTTCTTAATAGCTGTAAGAATAATTTTTTTCTTCGTTGTTGGAAAAATCCGCCCTGCTTTGGACGTGCGGACCGATGATTCAATCGTTTATCAATTTTATTATTTCACCTTCGTCACACGCACACACAGACATGATTTTTTTTGAAAGTTCGACGAGTAAGATCTGGAAGGCACATTCTAATGATGGATGGCTTCATCGGGTTTCGAGATTTCATTGGGAGATGTGGATAAATTGGAGGAAGATTATTTATAGCTCAAAGTGAAAGTGATGAGAGAAGCTCCAAATTTAGTTGAAGACAAGTTATAGTGAGGTTCATTAGAGATTACTGACCATTTTTCTTGCCTGAGAGGAAAGATATTTTATTTTATTTTTGAATGTTAAATTATCACATCTCCCTTTTTAAGTTTAGTCTTTCAAGTATTTTAACTATTATCCATTTAACAATTTCATCCTCTACAATGTAAAAATGGGTATAAATGCATTTATGAAAATAGGAAACACTGTTTGCGTACTATGGAGATTTGTCTACCGTTTTTCAAATGTTGGCATTTGGTTCTGAGATAATTCTTCACTGGAATAATATATAATTAAAAGATTCAACCTAAAAGTGCACAAAAGAAGTGGTGGGTACTCCACAGTACAAAACATTATGTCATCCCATTTTTTTAACCATACGTGAGAGTTTAGAATCGTGAGAGATGAACTGCATCTACCGGTTTTCTTTTTTCGACAACGGAAATCATTTGCAGTCTAGAGATTTATCATATTCTTAAATACAGGAAGAACTTTCAGTTCTGTTTCGCTTATCAGGTTTCAAATTGAGCTTTCCTCAATTCAGAAATTCTAAATTAGTTCTTATTCATTGGCGTAACATTCCCATGGTGGGCTTAGGCCGTTTGCCTACTGTACAGATTTCGAGACAGGAGATATTTTCTTTATACGGGGTAAGGTAGTCAACTCCAATGCCCAACGCTTTAAAATAAAGCTGAATAAAGTGTAACTTTAAAATTGATTCTTGAACCACTGTAAACATTTTATGGAACCGAGTGCCAGGCGCTAGTCTCTCGGCCATCAGGCTCCAATCTATTTACTAGGCCTCTTCAAAATTCAATTGAATTTTCTTAAACAAATGGGTGGAACGAAAGGGTGATGGGTTATCCACAGCTCAAACATTATGTCATCATAGTATTAAACGAATATTTCCCAGGGGATGGAATTCTGAGAGATGAATTGCACTCAACCTGTTTTCTTCTTCTATGACGACAGTTGACATTTTCAGTGTAGTGAGTTATCACAACATAAATATGGAATAATAAATTTCAGCTTTGTTTCGCTTATCGGATTTTAGATGGAGCTCTCTCTGTTCATATTATTCTAAATTATATCTACTGAGCCTCTGTAGAATATGTTTAAAATGGTTGAAACGGAATGAGTGGTGAGGGATCCACAGCACAAACATTATGTCATCA